>BEXV01003055.1:10629-30030 GCA_003118195.1 Hemicentrotus pulcherrimus | reverse complement strand
CCCCCCCCCCCCCCCCAGTACAGTAAGGGTTAAGGAGTACACTTTTTTGAAATAACCGTTTATGGTGTGAATTTGGGGGAAAACCACGCAATATCCTTATTTAGGGTGTATTGTGGCTTCAGAAGAAATCCTCGTTTAGGGGGTTTCTTGCAAACCTGTGGCCACACATGCTTACAGTATTTGACTAAGACCTCCGAGGTTAGGTTCCACTGACCGCATTTTGTATTATTAAAGAATTCCCCATATGATAAACCAGACGGTTAGACTGGGGGGTATGGTATGGGTATGGCTACCTCTTCAGATTTTACACGCAAGCGCTTAGACTTTGTGTGGACACACTTAATTACCAATGGGTTATTTCACGAGAATGCATTAAATATAACAATATAGACTTGTCAATGCAAACAATAAAACTTACAATATCAAAATCAGTCCTTGATTCTCAACTATAAAAAGAGCCAAGTACAATCCAATCTAGTCTGCGAAGTAAAAGAAAATAGTCGACAAAAATCACCACTCTCGACGTGGCAAAATGTGTGTGTGTGTGTGTGTGTGCGTGCGCACATGTACAGCAGTACAGTTTATCTCAACGAGCGCCAGCGCGCGGTTGTGTAAAATAGTCCAGCGAAATAACGCTTTAACCACTATAATTATTTTTTTTTAAAGGCACACTTTCCTACTTGTATCTATTTGCTCCCTCTATATAGAAAACTTCCCCAATCGGTGCGTGTTGGTCCCCCATGATCCTCTTTTTCGTATGTTAAATGAGAGCTAAGTTAATGAGATAGCTACCAGTCACAGTGACCTCGCTGGCTCGCTGTGCGGTCTAATCTCTTTTAGCTGAAGTAGTAAAGCCTACCTTTAAATAAAATTAAAAAATTAGGCTCATTAACATATCCAAAAGGCCATTGTGAAAATCGTCTGTTTTTAAACCTATACATTCAAACATAAATACATATTGATATTCACATATCGCCTTTTGATATGCTCAAAGCGCTTTACATTAGTAAATAAAACAGCATAATTGTTTTGCTCTCCTAGTGCAAACACTGTGAATTTGTTGTGTAAAGCTGTGTACAGTTATTTAAACAGTTGTGCACCATGTGAACCAAGCCTGGTTCATACAGTTCACAACCTCGTTCACATCCCACACAACTATACACAACGCCTTGGCAAAAAAAATTACAAAAACAAACAAAAAAGTCTTGAGATATCACTAAATGATTCGACTGAGGAGCATGAACGATTGTTTAATGGGAGACTATTCCCAATAGTGGGACCAGACTGACAAAGTTATATTTTGTTAACCCTTCTTCGAAAGAATGCGGGGGATTTGCAGAAGAAGAGGATCTAACCTTGAGCGTAATGAATATTTTGATTGGTGGATGTGACAAAATAGAAATATAGGATGGTAGTAGATGCATGCATGGTTATACATTACTGGAAAACACAAGAAAAACCGTCAAAGTTTGCTTTAATTTATACCCGTTTGGGGGTGAGTAATGCGCATGCGCTATTTGACGATGCCCTGCCTGCGAGGAGAGTCACGTGACGACAAATCGGCTTTTCACCAAAGTTTTCTTTTACAAAAATAGGTAAAAATTCGGCGGGCGTTTCAAAAAACAAAATCCAAAGGTGGGTTTTTCAATTTCGATCTGTGGTCATGTTTGCCGCCAGTTGCTATGCAAGTACCGACAAATGTGAGAAAAACCCAAGATTTTGTGTTGCATGGTAATTCCATGCAACACAAAATCTTGGGTTTTTCTTACATTTGTAAATGCAGCTACACGTATTTAGTACAAATTCAAGGGGAAAATTTCCTCCAAGTTCTGGACTCAAATGTTTCCTGTAAGCATCATATAGAGCCTTATTACATATCTTCGCTTGTTTTCGTCTTTGCCCTATCCTATAGTCTTTGCTTTGTCCTTGTCTTTCTCCTTGTTTTCGTCTTTGCCTTTTTTTTTCCTTTGTTATTGCATTTGTCCTTATACTGTCACTGTCATCGATCGTGTTTCAAATTTCGAATCAGATATCAGCCTATACAAATAAGCTACAACTGAATTTATCGTTTATTAATGTTGGGAGTCCTCGGCCTCATCATTCTCTCAACCTTTCCCCATCTCTCCTATCTCTCTCTCTCTCTCTCTCACTCTCTTTCTTTCCCTCTCAATCAATATCTTTCCCTTTTTTTCTTCACTTTCCTTTAAACGAGTTCATTGATAACGCCATCTTGTAGGACCATGGGCATATTATCATAAAAATAGGAAATATCTAGACTAGGCCAGAACAGACATTTGCATACCTTAAGGGCAAAACCGTGCTTTGTGGTATAACAATTAAAGCTCCCAGCATTTCTTAAATCGTTGCTTTGCGCCGTTACACCCTCAAACAATAAAGTCGATATTCCCTACTACAGGCCTAAATACGAGAGACAAATCGATAAACGTGTGTCCATTCGTGTACAACTATCTAGCCGTTCTTCATTTAACATAGATGCGCTCAACCTACAGTAGGCGATGGTAAGCATGTCTGTTTGATCTTATTCTTTCATGAGAATCTACATTCATGTTGATACTCCATCTTTTTATTTATTAGGTGAATGGTTTACATTGGGTTGAATTGGTATACATGTTTACTTCGCTTGGGACTTTTGTCTGTCTTATAGGTAAAGGCCTGAGACAGAGTTTTTGTTGTTTTGTCCGAAGGTCCAGTACTAGTGGTAGGAAGATCGCGTGGATTAGCTCAAGTGCTTTGGTGTTTCAGCGTTAGGGCTAAGTGTCGTTCACTCATGTGTTCTGCACTGTGCTCTGTGCAGTTTTCATACATACATATTTATGTATATATATATATATATATATATGTGTGTGTGTGTGTGTGTGTGTATATGCATGTCTCAATAATAAACAAATACGGTGACACGACATTTGCTCTTGCGACAATTGCTCCGGGCTTTATTTCGTCTAAGATGTAGGGTTAGGGTTAGGGTTTCAATAGGGTTTTATGTTAGGTTTAGGGTAGGGTATAGTGTTGAATCCAGGGTTGAAGTTAGCCATTCGATTAGTGTATGAAATTTACAGCGGAGCAAATGTCGCCGGAGCAAATGTCATGGAATCAAAAATACTCTAAAGGTTCCACAAGGGAAATAACTGAAAGGACTAGCGTATTATCAAACAGAGCCGTATCTTGAGTTGAGCTACTATCCAAATAAAGATAAAGGTGAGTTCTGGTCATCCGATTGCATTTTGAAAGAAAAGATGTTGAAGGATCAGAAAAAGTTGATCATGTAGCATGTAAATATTGGTGTGTACCGCAAAGTTCTGGAGTCATCAAAATCATAATAAATTTAGCCCAGTCTTGGTAAAGTAACAAGCACTGTACACAGAAAGATGTATATAGTACTACACAAATGGTGTTGGGCTAGTTACCTTGATTTCCTAATCTTTATATGCTCATTACTCAGCAAGTATACATTTTCTATCAAAATTGTTTGGCAAATGACATATATTTATTGTATTTATTTGCATTCAGTGTAAGTTTTGTTGATTCTGTGAGAATTTTTGTTTAAAAAAAAAGAACTCACCTTTATCTTTATATCCTTCTTTCTGATAAGCGTATGATCTACGCCCAAGCGTTTATAGCGAGGAGAGTATTAAACTAGACTCAATGGTCGAATTTTGCTTACTATCTTGTTTGTAAAGCAGTGGTAAAAAAGAGTTAGACAAAATCATTATTATTATTGCTCTCTATGATGGAACCATGACTTTGACCTCTGCAAGAAAGTGACTTCCGTTGACCGAACTCGATGCAGCCAAATCTACCAGCTATGGGGGTACCTGTTATGACATCCCACTGCACTCTGTATGTGCCCATGATATATAACATTGCATAATGTGTGTGTGTGTGTTTGTATGTGTAAGTTGGGTTTTTACGTTTATCAAGCAGATATCATTATATATATTGTACATCGATGCTAATATTTATATGACTTGTACTCATATTTTTAAATATACAACCAAGTTGCGAAGCAGTCCTAAAACGAATCTGTTTTCCTGAATTAACATTTTTGAATATAAGTGGGGAAAACTAATAAATAAACAAATTGGAATTAAAAAAATACATGAATGAAATAAATCATGCAAGAATCACAAATTAATTTTTTTTAAATCATAAATAAATGAATAAATAAAAGAATACACGATTACATAAACAGAGTTAAACAAAATAAGTAAATAGATAAATAAAATGTACGAATCAATCACTCAATAAAATGAAATAAATAGATAAATACCAAAAACATATGTACAAAAATGAAATAAAACAAATGAATGTATTTATTTATGATTATATTTACTATTTACATCTCTCCAGAATTAGAACAAGGCGAAGACCATACCGTACTGTACCTCACCAAACACTGCTATAATCATCCATGATTTGACATTGAAGTTATCTGTAGGACATAGACTCCTCTATGATTGTCGCAAGGTGAGTCATATCCAAAATCCTGATGGACTTTCAAAGACTCTCAAAGTCTTTCAAAGAATCAACTAGATGCCAATTTCAATACCTTGTTTTCCCTATAGAACATGATATAATTCGTGTCCGGCTGACGTATTTTATCAGTAGCATTTCAATAGTTTACTCACGAGGCAGTGATCAGTGGCTTGTGTTTCGTTGTCGAAAGTCTTTACGTCTGAGTTATTATAGTGAATTGATCATTCTCATTTCTTCATTAGCGAAGGTCTTGGTTATTTATTTCCCTGATGCTGTGAACGAGATCGCAGAGACTTTCGAAAAAAATCATCATGAGTCATTTTCTCTATTTTTGAAATATAACTAAACGACACAATAGGGTAATAAAATTACCTTAGACAATTTTCGAAATGTATTCATAAATCTTGGGCAAGTTCCATATTGAAGAGATATCAGGAACTTTTAGATTCGCGTGGACTAATACGTGAGACGTCCATTCAAGGCAGTGTATCAAAAGGACGTCGAACGTAGCAATCGCCATTGTCTTCGTGCGAATCTAAAAGTCCCTATTGACTGGCATGAGAGGCCTGGCTGTTTAATAGGCCCAATGGAATGTCAACGTCCCCGAGAGCAAACAGCCAGGCCTCGAATATCAAAGCAGTCGATATGTCTTTTATATACCGAATTGACACAAAAATTTACCAAGAATTCTTACCCTATCCTTTTCTTGAGGAAAGATTGGTTAAACACTACGGAAAATCTGAGACACTGAGTGATTTCAAGTTGGGTGTTAGTGTTAGTGTTAGTGTTAATGTTAAGAGCAGTCAAGAGCTCTTAAATCGAGCGAAGGATTTGCTGATGAAATTAACAGCCCAATACTAATATCAAAATCGATAGCTTAACACCAGTCGTGACGTCACCACATACTTGATTGCATGACGATTCACGACGATGATTTGAAAACAGCGCATTAAAACTTAAGATATCATGAAAAGTACAGAATAAATTTACACCCAATTCTCTGGTCTTATAAAATAACTAATTTAACACAAAAGAATATATGAATTACCTGTTTCACATATTTGTATTTGATCGTCAGACAATAAATTGGCTTCGTTCGTGCGTTGATTGTGTGCGGGTACAACACTAACACCGAACTGGAAATCAACATTTGCTTAATCCTTAGGGGCTAGTGTTAGTGAATAGGAAATTTATACGTAAAATATTAACACCAGCCACAAAGGTCGGTTCAGCAGACGACAATTTTGCAAAATCGATAACACTAGCTCCCGGAAGTTGACGATATTCAGAGGTCAAAGCCTTAACACCAGCTGATTTCCATTTCGGTGTTTAGGCTGGTGTTAGTGTTTATTAAACACTAACACCAGCCTTAAACACCCAACGTGAAATCACTCACTGTCTGTAAATCTCGGCTGGAAAGATGAACGAATGTTACAATCATTTGAGAATCGCAGACAAAAAGCATTGTAATGTATACATGGTCGCACAAAGCCAGTTTTAACACGTAAACCAAAGGGGATCGCAACAGGATTTCACTATTTTCCTGGTACCCGGAATCTAGCAGCACCCACGCTTATAAAATTTTGACGATTACTGGTATTATTCATGGCTAAAATCACGACTTCAATTTTGACCAATCAGATGAGTAAATTTCAAAGAGAGGCATATAATACAGTTCCAATAGTAAGAATGCACACTGCATACATTGATTGTTGCTAGGTAAGACAATCATGGCTTGCCCTACCTCACAATACGTGATTTATAAAATTCGCATGCTGACTATTGAAGAACAAAAAAAAATCTCTTTCTTTCTCTCACTTTGTCTAATTCAGATGGGGAAGTTCTTTTCGTAGACAAGCCAATCTAGCTGTTACCGGCCCAATTGGATTTCAGATGCTGACACTGCATCTACGACGACACTGGTGATATTTAATTTGTCATTCGTGGGAGCAGGTTCCGTCCAGGTTCGGTAAGAAAGCCATCATAATCCTAAAGAGTGGTCAGACCCATCGGAGAAGATTTTGATACATCTATCCAGAAAGATTTTCGTTTTGAGATTGCTTGAGTATCAGGCTTCTAATCTCAACTCCAGTGAAAGCAACCAAGGCAAAGAATTGAATGACAAGGAAAAGGTCGAACCGTGGTGTGTCGATGAGTAATTTTAAGCGGGCATTCTTTCAACATCGCCAAGCACCATGAGAAGAGCTCAGAGGAACACCCTTGTCACAATCAGTTGCTTCCTCACCACGATGCTTCTCATCATAACCCTGTACAGCCCTGCCGAAGAGGACGACTGGAGAGGCCATGAAGAAGACAGTTTTGCCTCGCTCAGGTTCCTATCGCCTTTCCTACGGAGGCGCGATCATCAAGGATTGTCCAAGGACAACCAAACCACCTGTTACAGGTTTCTAAGATACCACCCTGAAGAACTACTGCCTCAAGCAGACCTTAGCGTCAGGAACTGCAAGAAGCGAATGCCACATGCTCTTGTCATTGGTGTAAAGAAAGGCGGGACAACCGCCATGGCTAGGTACCTGGGACTACACCCTAAGGTTTCGTTCTCACGCTCTGTCCAACCTGGTCCGGATATCACTGATGCAACAATGGCCGAATGGAAGGAGACTTTCCGTATGACATCCTCCATGCAAATGCCTGTCACGGGTTACCCAGGTCTCTTTAACGACATGCAGCCACAGTTGTTGCTGATGTTGCGGAACCATCTCCCCGGTGATATCAAACTTATTTTGATGCTCCGCGATCCCGTGCAACGCCTTGTGTCTGATTTCGTGCATACGTTAACCATCGTTGATCGGCTTCATGGGGAAGAGCGAAAAAAGTTTGAAGAACTTGAGGGTTTTAAGGGCACTCTGAACGCTACCGTACTGGATGAAACTGGCCGCGTGAACCCTTTCGCATCCATCGTTCGTCTTGGATTGTATGGCATAGATTTACAATCCTTGTACCAGCAAATACCCGAGGAACGGGTTCTGATCATAGACGGTAACGCCTTCAGCAAAGATCCCTTTCCAATTTTGGTCAGAGTGGAACGTTTCCTGGAGCTGCCGCCATTTTTCAAAAGATTTCACTTCATGTACAACAAAAATAAACATTTTTATTGTGCAAATATTGAGAGCAGGCCCGATGTGAATTGTCTCAACTCACAGAAAGGTAGAAAACACCCCGAGATTGCCGATGGTCTTGTCCAAAAGCTATACGATTTCTATCGCCCGCACAATCGGGAACTGAGAAAGGAATTCGGCTTGAAGTTTCCTTGGATTGACCTTTGACCTGTAATAATTTAATATCCAAACACAAAACGAGATCGACAAAACAGGTCAGATTCGTAATGTAATGAAATGTAATGCATTCAACCTTGTAAAGTGCCTCAACGAGAATTACTTAATTCACCTGTTAAAAACACTTGTATTTAAATAGCCAGTAAGCAAATTGTAAATGCACATATGCTGTTAGGTTATGCTATGGACACATTACCCAAAAGTAGCCTGCTCGGCGGCCGAGCGGAGAGATTTTAACCAATTCTGCCCGGCCACGGAGCGGCGGCCGCCCAGGCACCGCTCGTGTTTAGGGCATCGCTCGGTCGCCGCTGAAGTTTGAGCGTGGATTTAAAATTTGGGCGGTGCCTGCTCACTTTTCACTCGCCGCCTAAAATACGCTCGGTGCCTGGGCGGTCGCCGCCCGGCACCGACCTAATTGCTGGGTGATGCCTAAATTCCAGCAGCGACCGAGCAGGCTACTGATCAGTCGGTCGCTGCTCAGATTTGTGACCATAGCTTTAGGGCAAACTATTTTGTTTGTCCTACCTAGCAACAATTTATGTTGCAATTCGCACTCTGACTATTGAAATACATTCATTCAATTTGGGTGGATTAACCTTTAGATGATTGGGGGCTGAATCCGCACTAGTCCCCCTATCCAAATTTGTGTAATTTCGACCAATTTGAAGAAATTAAAAAATGGAGGATGGCTGTCGTAGGGTGTAGTTCGAATGCAATATCAACTTTGAATTGAAGATGTGTTGATTGGTGCAGTAAATTATCTTTGAATTTCAGATGTGCTGATAATTGCTGCAATATTGTCTTTGAGCTGCAAATGTGTAGATTGTGGCAATATTACCCCTGAATTTCTGATGTGCTGATTGGTGCGATATCATCTTTGAATTTTAGGTATGCTTAGTGGTACAATATTGTCGTTGAATTTCTGATGCGCTGAGTGGAACAATATTATCTGTATACAGTTGCCTTGCGGATGCTCAATCCTCTCTCTCTCACATTATGTATCCGCAAGCCTACTGTATATCGTCATCACCATGGAAGCCGATACTTACAAGCAGCATCTAATATTATTTTTGAATTTCAGATATACTGACTAATACCAATTTTGTTGGTAATTTCGACCAATTTGTACCATGGTTACTGTGTACAGTCAAATTGAACATTTATCAAATAATTATGTTTTGTAAACAATGTAGAATCATCACTTTGCAGATAATTATATGAATAGTTAATTAGTTATAATCAAAAAGAACGTTTGAGACATAAATATAAAACTTCATGGACTTATTCTTTCATTTCTAGTTTTGAGTTCTAGTGCGAACCGGCAAAATTTATCATTCTTTAAACCTTACGGCATCTTTGAAACTTGATGGACCCTATCTGTTGACAATTTTCTCAATATTGCAATGTTTCTCTATCTTTCTCTTTTTCCCTTTCACCCCTCTTTCTTGCTCTCTCATTTCTTACTTCCCTTCTTTCTCCTCTATTCCTCTGATATATCTTCCTTAATAATAGGGTGACATGTGACTGTTTTTTGAATTATGTTATTGTTGAATTTTACTTTGTTAACTAAATCAGATTTAATTGTACAAAATCCTGTTAGACTTCTTATCAATTCCTAGGATGATGCACCTTGTATCGACTATTACAGCTTTTTACCCATCTTTGTATGCGATCAATGTTTTATGCGAAAATCATTTTTATGCAATACTCTACCTTTTACTAAAAAAAGTGGTAAAAACAACAACATTTTCTGCATGCTCCCTACAATGTATAATTTCTTAAATTCATTGTAGCATCTATTTGATTTTATAATTCCTGGATTTGGTTTATGTTGTTGTCTGTTTCTGTAATTGAAGAAATTACACTACCCATCTGGCTTTGCATTTTCCACCCATAACTTTTAATTCTTTCGAATTTCAAACAATTTCCTTGCCATTCATATATTGTATGAGTTCAATATATGATTTTATTGCAAATATAGTAATAATATTCAGATTTCTCTATATGAACAAAGCAATCTGCCATAATGTGCGACGATGGCGAACCGACACATGCTCTGCGGCGGTTGCTCCAGGCCTTATTTCTTCAGGGATGTGTGGTTCAATGTCGTTGTTTTTTGTTTATCTGGGTGTGTGCTTAGTGGTGGGTTAGGTGCGGTGTAGGTTTCTTATAAACCGGGGTTGGGATAGGGAGTTTGATTAATATACTGAATTGCCGTGAAGTATTGTAGTTGGAGCAGGTGTCGTAGAAGCACAATTATATGTTATATGAACAAAAACAATTGCAATTTTACTACCATAATGTTATCATGCATATGTTTTTACGTGTAATTTTACTTTGTCACTGATGTATGCTTTGTTTTATAAACAAAATGCATTTCAGCTCTCGGGCCTCGATTGTTTTCTGATGAAATAAACCATTTAAAATAAGTAAATAAATAGATAACAGTTTTTTTAAAAATGCCAACAATTTGTTTCTTCTGCTGTGATTTTTCATGTGTCATTTTAACATGTTAAGCATGTTAAAGTCAGCGTTTTACGATATGTTAAATCTGAGATGCATGCTCCCACGTGTTATCAGTGTCTGTGATATGGTGTAATATTAAAGCCCTAAAAAAAATTGCGCTTCAAAATGACCATGAAGTGTCTCAAAAAAATGAAATCTTTGAGTGACCGGTTTTACCACATCTAATTTCCCAAATAGACTGTTATGTTGTTGTTTTTTTTTACCGTTAGGAAAACGAATTTTGAAATTTCGATTTCCAATCTTGATGATCAGAGAGGCGATCGGTTTGTAAAAGTCATGGGGTTCCTAATTGTCATTGCAGCATGAGCTAAATCCAGGTTTTCGATTTCAGAATCTGAGACAAAGATACCCTATCACTTCAACTACTGTAGATAATAAAAAGAGGGGCATGTGACTCTGACTGTACAATATATAAACGCATTTAGCTAAATTAAATATAAATAACATAAACAGAGGTGCAAATGAAACAGTGATCGTTGCGGTTGCTGACATGAGAGAGGAGGAAGAGAGAGGGAAAGAGAGAGAGAAAAAAAAGAGAGGGAGAGAGAAAGAGTGAGGAAGAAAAAAAAACAGAGGGATGGATAAAGAGAGAAAAATGTGTTTAAAAAATCAGTACAAATCCATACCCAAACAATCATTTTTAACCCTTGCTATCAATAATCGTTGGTTCAGAATTGATACGATATGAAACACAAGAATTAGAGAGAAAGTGTGATAGCAAGAACTAGAAGAATTCCAAAAACCAAATTAAAAGCAATTATAATTATCGAAACATTACAAGTGTATCTTATTAAAAATTGTTAAAAGAAATATATGGAGAACGATTCGTATGGAACACAAACAATTTCAGCCTTCGAAACAAGTACTATCATAATAAATATTCTGCTCTTCCTCTAGATTGAGAAAATACTTTTTTTGTATGGAGATGTTGTTATTATAAAATGTACAAATCATAACAAAACAATTAAAACAGAAACACTTAGGCATTCTTAAGTCAGAAAGAGGGTGGAAAATGTCGATAATCATACTGCATCATTATTCCCAAGATATAAATTTGTTACCTAGACAATGAGAGTAACGCATAACAAAATAATTGAGGGAAAAAAAGAATTGTTTAGGCATTCTTGTCCAAGGGGGTAGTTGTCTTTAGGGGTAGTTGTCCGGTGGTAGTTGTCCTTGAGGTTGGTTGTCCTAGGAGGAGTTGTCCTAGGGGGTAGTTGACTGGGGGTGGTAATCCGAGGGCGGATGTCCAGGGGTAGGTGTCCGTATACTGTATTGAGTGTCATTGAGATGTGCTCGTAATATACTACATGACTTGTATTTACAGTACAGATAATTTTTATTTTGTATATTTGTGTGCAAAATGTGGAACAAATAAAACTTGAAACTTGAAGCTTAAAAACATTGCCTCTAGATATCATGTTTTGTAATGACATGGCCTGGCCTAAGATGAGTTTTCGAGAGTCTTTACGATTGTTGTACTCGTTATTAAACGTGGCTCTTTTACATCAAATGAAGGCACTGTAAAAGCAGAACAAAACAGATAATGCAAAACAAAACAAAACAAAACAAACCTCAGAAGAAATATTCAAAAATCAACAAATGCACCGTATTAATTATTTTGAAATCATGGGGCAGAAGTTCCCCATTCTTACAAGTATTCAAAACAATATTAGGTCTACTTACTGTATTATCTTCTTTGGACATATATATGATCAGAGCAATTTGGGTAAACATAATTCTCGATATACATCTACATTCAGGATAAAATGATAAAAATTACGATAAATTATTAAACTACACTGGGTTGTGTCATAGATTAGCATAACTTATTCTAATCGAATCGTTGTAAAAATGGCCAAATGTACGAGGTAGTGGTATCCTTATATTGTAAAAATGATATAGGACGTCAGGCAAACATGAGCACAATTTACACCCACTTTGACCCGCAAGCCCATCGAAAATCGTTGCATACTCACAATTAATAAATACTGCGACCCTGGTGAGGTAAATGGGTACCTGGTAGGATTATTCCTTGAAATGCACTGTGCACTGATAACGGCTGCCAGAGCAAAGGCTATCATAATAATTTCAAAGGCTCTTCGAAAGAGACGTTATTTAATGTGATTTGCGCTATACAAGAACCGAATATTACTTTTTATTAAAGCCCCTCTGTACTAGTTTTGACAGGAGGGATTAGACCTCCAACCATGGTTATCTCATAAAATCAGCTCACATTAAAAATAAGAAAAAGGGGGATCATGGGGGACTAATTTATGGCCACCGATTAGGCAGTATTTGCTAAATAGATGGCGCAAGTAACTATAAGTAGTAGGGTTGGGCTTAATTATCATCAAAACAATAACACGATTGCAAAGAATTTCTAAAAACCGTTTGGAAAATGGATTTGGAAATTTCGATCTCCAATCTAAATATCTTGGTAATCTGACAAGTGATCGGCTGCCATGGGGTTCGAGACCGACCTAAAGGTTTATAATATGATTGCAGCATGAGCTAAATCCAGGTTTTTGTTTCAGAATCTGAGACTTAGAAACCCAATCCCTTTCAATAGATGTTCCCCTGAATGTTCAAAAGTCTTTGCGATCGTAGTTTGGTCTCTTTGTTCCCCCAAAGCATCACGTGATATAATCTGGCTTTTGGTACCCAAACAGTTCATAGTCCGTGTGGTAAATGTCCCATAGCGCCCTCAAAGTTTCTTTCGATAAATCTTCAAAATATTTATCGGTTCTACTGCTGCTCACATTGGTCGGGTGACTGTTCTCTCTCCCCGGGAAGCTCAGGGGGCGTGTGAAGTTCATGTTCCGCAGAACATACTCGGCCTCGTCATAGGCATTTTCCAGCTTGCCGATAAAATCGTATCGGATTTGACAGGGTGAGCAAAGTTTATACATTTCTTTCCAATGTCTGTCGAACTCCAACCTTTCTTTTGTTGTCGTCAGGTACGTCACAAACTCTGCGAAAGTGACATTCTCGCCCGTCGACAACGCCAGAGTAGACGGATTCTTCCGATATCTTTTAACAATTCTCTTCCCGAACTTGTGAAAAACAGGTGGGGCCGTGCGGTAAACGGCCAAATCTGCAAACTTGTTTTTGTACGCGGAGACAACGCGCGCAAGCGGCTCTCGCACGAACATAACCTTACGATAGTTTCGCAAACGATAATCTTGATTCGTTTTGCTGATCATACCAAAACGCGTTATTCCATTATGCGCGTGTGCCTCTCTGCTCGTGATGTCATCAACTACGTCACGTTTCCCATCCAGCACCATGAGTACGCGCTTCCAGTTACTGCAGCCAACTTTGGGGATGTAACAAAATAACAACTTCTGTTCTTCAATGACATAAATGTGTTTGTAAGTATCCTTGAAAAGAAAATTCCTGCCGATTTTTAATTTGTGTTCGTGGCAAACATCAGCGATTCGCTGCTTCCGCTTTGCCTGAAGTTTCAATATTTCATCTTCAAGTGATGTAGAATTTTCTGTTGTAGCGAAAGCTATGGACGAATTCGTATGACTATTGAGTTCAAGGCCTACCGAGGTATCTGTAATGTGTGTTGAACCATGCACGAAGTTATCTGTGGTAGAGTTGGGGACCGGTTCATCGGTGACTGAGATATTCACTTCCTGGCCTGAATCCAACTCGTCTGGATATAAACCGTTGTCCTTTTGGGGTTTTCTTTGTGGTAGGCCCAGTGATTCTTTGCATTCCTGAAAACAAACGATACAAATCATGTTATGATTTTCTCACAAGTTTTAGTAGTAGTTTTCTTAGTAATAGGGACTTTTTGATTTACACGACGAGAACGTGGACCGCCACGTGTGACATCCTTGTAAGGTAATGTGACGTCATTTAACACTGCCGGGCACGGCCTAGTGCCTTAACACTATGTCATACGCGGCATCCACGCTCTCGTCTTGTAAATCTAAAAGTCTCTACTACTAGTTGTTTTACTAACAGTAGTTGCAGTAATTATAACAATAATTATAACAATATTTATTGAATTAATAACATAACAATGATAATAAGAATCACAATGATATCAATAAAAATAAGTAAAGCGATGCCGGTAAAATACCCTGCCTTTAAAGATAAAGTTGAGTTCTGGTCATGCGCGGTTGCATTGTAAAAGAAACGATGTGGAATCGATCAGAAAAAAGTTGATCATGTAGCATATAAGTATTGGTGTGTACTGCAAGGTTCTAAAGTCATCAAAATGATAAAAACTTTGGCCCAGTCTTAACAAGCACTATACAGACGAATGTACATGGGACTACACAAACATGTGGCATAATAATCGGGCCTCATTTTTAAGCTGTTTCTTATGTAATATGTAGAATATGAAGGCGTTTGAAGAGCCATGCTTTTCAGGGAACATTTTTTCTCTGGTGTTCTTCCACACTTGCATAATAACAATAATAACGCTCACAAATTATTTTCACCTCTCCACACAACTCTACCTTCTCGGTGAAGATCTCACCTTTGATATTGCAGTTTTAAGTTGATTGAGTTGCTGATTGGCGATGGAGGCGTTGGTGCTTTCTTGTAAAGGTGATTTAGAGAACTGACCAATATTAACATACCGAGGCACTAAGGAGGAAAGGAGATAATATAAAATATAACATAATGATAATTATAGTAGTAAAAATAACAATTACAACAGTATAAATAATAATTATAATGTAGTCTTATTAACCGAGGGTAGTCACACATCCGCTAGTATTTCTGCTCTTACTGAGTGTCCGGATGTTATTATTATTATTAGCCAAACAACCAGGTACCTATTTAATACACAAGGGCCTGTCATTTAAGGAGTTGATGTTAATCTCAACCGTGCACAATCGAGATAGGAGACTGCAAACTTGCGATTGATTGGAGGACTTGCGATTGATTTGGATCGATCGCAACCTTTTATAAGGAGCGATTACAATAACTGACGATGTTGTTTTGCAAAAGTCTCATAATCACATGCCAGGGTTTCTGATAGCTATTGACTTTGAAAAAAGCCTTTGACTCGGTGTCGCGCAACTTTCTATACAAAACTTTATATTTCTTTGGATTTAGTCAGCAATTCTGTATACGGGTGAAAATACTGTATACAAATATACAAAGTTGTACTCTAATAGAAGGAAGTCAACCGGCAATTTTAATGTGAAAAGGGGTGTGAGTAGAGGCGGCCCTCCCGGGGGGGGGGCAGAGGGGCACAGTGCCCCCACACTTTTTCAAGCACCCGAAAAGTGCCCCTTTTTACAAAGGAAAAGTGCCCTTTTAACTTTGTAAAAAGTGTCCCTTTTTACATATGAATAGTGCCCCTTTTACTTTGACAAGTGCCCCTATTATTTTTTTTAAGTACCTCTTCCCCTTTTCAACTCTGATAACGGCCCCTTTTATTTGGACACGTGCCCCTTTTCCTTCGAGAAGTTTCCTTTTTCCTTTGCAATAAGTGTCCAATTTCCATTCTCATAAGTGCACTTTTTTCAATCTCTAGTAAGTGCCCCTTTTCGGGTACGAGAAGTGCCTCTTTTTACTTTTGATTAGTGCCCCCCTTCACCTCTGATAATTGCCCTATTCAAATCTAAGAGGTACCTTTTTTACCCTGACAATTGCCCTTTTCCTTTGTAATAAGTGCCCCTACCCCTTTTAATAACTACCCCCATTTTAACTCGGATAAGCGCAACTTATACTTCAACATGTGCCCCATTTCATTTCTAATAAATGCCCCTTTTCCTAATTATAAGTGTCCCAATAAAAAAGGCCCCCTTCCCTTTCTCATTAGTGCCCCTTCTCTGGGAAATGACCCTTTTCAGGTACGAGAAGTTACTCATTTTCACTTCAGATAAGTGCCCCCTTAACCTCCGATAAATGCCCCTTTAAAATCTGATCGGTGTCCATTTTCTTTCAACCAATGCCCCTTTTCCTTTCTAATAAGTGCCCCTTTTCCTAATGATAAGTGCCCCCACTAAAAAGGGCCCCTTCTCTTTTAAATGACCCTTTTCAGGTACGAGAAATTACTCCTTTCCACTTCAGATTACTGCCCCGATGACCTCCGATAAATGCCCCTTTAGAATCTGATCGGTGTCATTATTTTCTTTCAACTAATGCACATTTTCCTTTATTATAAGTGCCCCTTTTCATTATCAGGTCATTGTCCCTTTTTAGGTGCGATAAGTTCCTCTTTTCACCTCTGATAATTTCCCTTTTAACATTAATGATACGTGCCCCTTTCCTTTCTAATTAGGGACCTGCCCCCTCCCTTTTCTCACCTCCTATAAATGCCCCTATCAAAATCTGATGGGGGCCCCCTTTCCGTCGACAAATGCCCATTTCCTATTATTATCCCTGGTTGAGTGCCTGTTTTTGAAGGTGTAAGAAGTGCCCCATTTTCATCTCTGATAATTACTCCTTGTACTTTGAAAAGTGCTTCTTTCCTTTCCAGAGAAGTGTCCCCTTTTCTTTTCAGATAAGAGTCCTCTTTTCCTCTTATCATTAAACGCACCCCAAATTTCAAGCAACTTAGAGCAATTGCTCCCGAAGCTCGCTCGCTATGCTCGGACGCATCTATAGATGGTATACTTATGTTACCTATCAAAGATCTGTTCAGTCTACCGTTATGATAATGTGCTTATACAAACCCATCAGGATTGAGTTTTTTCCTCTTAAAAGATGTAATTTTTCGCACTGCGATCTCACAAATATAACAAATTTTCCTTGCTCGCTTCGCTCGCTCGCAAATAATTTTTCAGACCATCACACCCGACTGCAAAGCATGATGCTTAAATCTTATCTGTACTAGTTTACAGGAGGGATTAGACCGCCCTGCAAGGTCACTGGACAGGTGGTTATCTCATCAACTCAGCTCTCAATTAACATATTAAAAAGAGGATCATGGGGGACCAATGGTCACCGATCAGGCATTGATTGATATAGAGAGGGCGCAAGTAGCTACACGTAGTGCAGTGGGCCTTTAAGCAATATATTGTATGGTCTCTAAAGTGAAACAAATATTGAAATCATCCCTGATAATGTAATCACAATACAGGGGTATACATACCTATGTCTAAAATTGTTTATTTTCGCTTTGAGATTTCTCTTTGTAGGTGCGCTTTTTTCCCAGAAAGTGCCCCTTTTTCTTGGTCCCCCCCCCCCCCCTTTGGAAGTCGCTCGGCCGCCCCTGGGTGTGAGACAGGGGGATCCTCTATCTCCATATCTGTTTATCTTATACATAGAAATACTGGCACATGGTATACGATATAATAAGTGTGTCAAATGAATAAGCTTTGGAGAGGTGGAGGTAAAGCAGGTTATGTTATGACCCTTTTTGTTCAGGACTCCATGACAACAGTAATAAAACTGTCAGAAAATTTCAGACAACGATCCGGACTCCTTGTAAACAAGGTTAAAACAAAAGTATTGTTTTTCGGCGCCCTTCAATGAAAGTTATATGATATAACCTTTGGTCAAAAAGTAGAATTTTAAAAGATTCTAGGAATATTTTTTTTCCTTGCCATGAAGAACTAGAAGTAAAAGAAAATTTAGAATATAAAGAAATACTAAGTAAAATAAAGAAATTGTTGAGTTGGTGGAAGTTGAGAGACTTAACAATGATGGATAAAAATGATGTTCTTAAAAGTAAAGACCAGTATTGGAAACGCCCCAATTTCAAAAAATGAAATGGAAGCTCTCATTACCAATCATGTGAAAGAATATGTTTTGACTAATACATGATGATACAAAATTGAGGGTAATGTGACGTCCTGTTAAGGCAATGGCAGTGCCTTAAAAGGGCGTCACACGTGGCAGTCCACTATGTCGACGTGCAAATCCCAAAGTCCCTATTATCGAATGTGAAATCAAAACAAGAACTCACCTTTTGAAATCGTTTGGTAACCGTAGAACAGGTAGATGGCGCTACAGCAGACTGCCACAGTAACGATCATCAAGTACGGACTCATGAACACACCGCAGACCTTCCGTCTCGGAGGCATCTTTGGGATTTGCTGGTACGGTCTGTCTTGCTCCAAGTGAGGTAAGATATCTCTTTTAATGGATCACTGCTCTATTTCACTCTTGCCGGGCTCATTTCACAATCCCATGATTTTAACCCCTCTGTAAGATGAAAGGATGAAGAAGCCGTGGATAACTGGCGCTTTCTATGATAACAATAATAATAAAACTGCTTGTAAGTATCGGCATGCATGGTGATGTAGATAAATAGTAGGCTAACGGTTGCACCATATGATATAGAGGGACAGTCAACCTCCTACTACCAATCCTCTCCAACTGGCGCTATATAGTTTTGCTTAGAACTATAAGCTAAGAAAGATTCCCAACAGTCGTTTCAGGACTGCACACACACTCAAGAAAGAAAGAGAACCGACAGTCCTTTTCAGGACTCCCCAATCCGCCCCCCCCCTCTCTCTCTCCCTCTCTCTCTCCAGTGCATGGTGCAACCGTTAGCCTACTGTATAATAATGATAATGTGAATATCAATGATGATAATGATGATAATATGTATCATATAGGAGTAATGTTAAAAAAAACAGCGCTTACAAAATTGCAGAATGTGAGGTAAACATGAAAGAGTTAAAGGTAAAGACCAGTTACGGTCATGCGACTGCATTGTGAAAGAAACGTTGTGGAATCGACAGAAAAGGTTGATCATCTAGCATATAAGTATTGGTGTGTACGGCAATCATCAAAATGATAAGAAATAGGCCCATTCTTCGTTAAGTTACAAGCACTATACACAGAAAGATATTTATGGGACTACCCTATATCTCTCACAGTCAAATAGATATACTAATTTGCAAAATTTATCAATTAGTAGGCGGTTTCCCGGCAATTTTTTTGTCATCATGTATTAGTCAAAACATATTCTTCCACATGATTGGTAATGAGAGCTTCTATTTCATTTATATACATTGGGGCGTTCCCAATACTGGTCTTTACCTTTAAAGAGAAGGTTGAGTTGTGGGAAGAGGTGAAAAATAATTCGTGAACTTTATCATTTTTCATTATGCAAGTGTGGAAGAACATCAGATAAGACATGTTCCCTAAAAAGCATGGC
>BEXV01003054.1:6423-18324 GCA_003118195.1 Hemicentrotus pulcherrimus | reverse complement strand
GGGGGGGGGTCGGTTGGAACACGCATATGCGTACCCTAAATAACACTGAGTGGGGGGGGGGCCGGGGTTCATACTCACGAAATGTCATGATGTGTGTAAATACTTACATCTCATGATGATGAACAGTATGACGATGAGCACTATGACGATTACCACTGTCAATACAGATATGACAATCCCCCAAACCTTAATTGGTGAACGGTGGGTAGTCTTACATCCAATGTCTAAAAAAAAGGAAAGTTATGTATATGCGTGTTGAATTTATTGAAGATATCACAACTACAAGATGTTTCAATTATAAAATGTAAAAGCATTGAGTGTGATTAGTACAGTCCTGAATATGTCTCATCTACAGTGTATTTACCATCTATGTCACCCATCAGACAGATGAAAGAATAAGAAGGCATGCGTTATATTTTTTTATTGAATAAAAAAAAAAAGTTTTGGAAAAAAGTACTTGAGGGAAGCAAAATTGTTCCGTTAGATATATTGAAAAAAATGTCTGAATACCCAACAATTAAAAACAAAACAATCCTGTACAAGTCCAAGAATGTAAGTGTTAAGGTAATACAAAGTTTTGGTATGAGGTCATGAAATTGGTTTATATGAACATATTGGAAGCATATGCAATTTTAAAATATACAATGATCGTTGTCGCCGTTGATACCGAGTCCCTTCTCAAGACTGATATTTATCTAGCATTTTTTTTCTTGACTACAATCGACGGATTTGCTATTACCGTGTGAAAAATTATATATCATATCTGCATATTCTGAGATTTTCATGGTCGCAGCTACAATGAAATGGCCATGGGCGCTATTTGAAGAAAAACATGAAATTTACCGGGAGCACCCGTAATTTGAATATTTAGTTTCGCAAAAGCAGAAGTGTTTTAGGGGCTAAATTTTGTAGTGCTTAAAATACATCCACAGGAATTACTATCCATCCAATTTTTAAAATTTCCGCAAACTTTGCATTACCTTTATTGACATCTTATCTTCTAGTTAAGGCACTAAATAACATTAAGAAGATAGATTTGTAATGATTTGGGGCATACAAAATAACAGTATTTTGATGATCATGTAATTTAGCCATGTGTGTATCGTTACGTTAGGCTCGCATGACTGTAGAGCCAGTAGTGCATAGGGATAAATGTTCATTCATATGTACTTGAATTTCAGTGCACATGAATGTTGGTGTAAAAGAAGGCACTAAATGTGCTTTTAAAAACAATATTTAGACAAAAAGGTCTATTGATTATTATGTGATGCAAAGGTAAGGGGTAATTTGTCGGGCAACCATACAATTGTGGCATGTTACAGACCCAAGTTCAGGTAGAATTTGTAGTGTTATTGTGGGTTAAGCACAAATAAGTGTATTCTTGATAACGTGAATCATGCCTTCGTGACCTCCTGAATGCACTCTGTTTCTCGGCCATAGCATTATTTACAGATTGAAAGATTTGCTGGATTGAACCGAGTCGGGTAGCGTAGTGATTTTTTAAAAATATTGTTTGATATTCAAGTCTTTACAAGTCAGTGAGGTTGCAATCATTAATATTACATTATAATTGGTTGCTTGTTTAGTAGGGTAAGTGTCACCATCAATCCTTGAATCCACCATGTTTCCGTCTCAGAGCTTCGTTCTTGAACAATATTAAATTTGTTACTTAAAATTCAGCTTTTTGTTTGTTTGTGTGTGTGTTTTAAGATTTTATATGCTTATCATGTAAATCTTTTGTATGTATTGCGATTCTTGATGATTTTTCTAATAAAAAGAAATATTAACTAGAAATTTAATTCGTCATGGGGACGAATTAGGTGGTCTGTCTTTAATTCTTATGATAGATTTGAATATTTACTATATAGAGAAAGGGAGAAGTTATATAGACATGTAAACAATGATGGTTTGAGGATATTGCTCGCGAAAGACGGGAATGTAGAATCCAACTTTGAAAATGAGTCATGTCCAATAGAGAATACACGCAAAATGTGAAAAATTGATATGCCTCCTTTAATCGCAAAAATACGCAATGATGATTGGGTCAAAAAAAAAAACAATTGTGGGTACTACATTTGTAGAAACTTGTCTTAGCTAGAACATATCAACATTTGGAAGAAAATCGATCAATATTTACAGAGAAACAATCAATTTTCCAAAAATATGCTGACGTCATAATATGCAAATTGATATTTTGAGTTCAGAGGCCATTATGATGACGTCATGAGTTAATTGAGGGTCAAATGAGACATGAAAACATATTTACGATTCATATTCTATCCAAATATCAAAAGAAAATTAGGGGTCAACGGACATCTTAAAGCGCTACAATGGATGTTGTATAAGCATGTTTTTGCCCATAAATGCTATGTATTACACGCTCACACGCATTGACATTTATCTTTAATGGACGCTCATTCCGTTGCTTATGGTAGAAAAGCGTGAACAAGGTATCAAAATACTTGGAAAAGTGTGCCAAATATGATGAGGGAGAAAATTCGGCGATTCTATTTTGCAAAATTCCAAGACGCGCGTAAACGAGAGCGCATGCGCGTGTGCGCGTTTTTTTTTTTTTTTTTGGCGAAATGCTTAAAATGACCTGATTCGTACTCTCGTTTAATAGTGTAGTGAATTTGGGCATTTCCAAATTTAGACGCGCGCGTACGCGCGCGTCATGACCTTTATGTGACCTTTGATGACATGACCTGTTGACACTTGACCTGAAGTAAATGTGATATAAATATGAATGACCTTTGACTACGCGTCATGAAGATATGATGACCGTCACGATGACCTGATGACCTTGAAAATGTTTTTGTCACGTCTCATGACGATGAACTATGACTGTGCCAAAATTTAACGAAATTGATTGAACTGACCTTGAGTAATCCTCGGAACAAAAAAAGGGGGGAGAAATAAATAAAATAAAGAAAGAAATATAAAATTAATTCGTCATGGGGACGAATTAGGTGGTCTGTCTTCACTTCTTATGATATATTTGAGAATGGGAGACGTTACATAGACATGCAAAACATCATGATGATAATGATCATGATAGTAATGATGATGATGATCATGATAGTAATGGTGATGATGATGATGATGATGATAATGATGTTAGAGGATGATAATAACGATAATTTTAATGATGTTGATTATAATCTTATTGTTAAAATGAGGGATGATTCAGATAACATCTAGTCTCAGCTACAACATACTAACATTTTGGGGGAAACTGTTGAATAACGACCGAGATACTGGTCAAAACACATTGTCATGCAGATTCATGTTTTGAAAAAGTGACTTCCCATAGACATAACACGCAAATATGACAAATTATACATTGCCACCTTTAATTGAATATTTCACTATGATGACGTCATCCAAATGAACAATGAATGGCATTTCTGATGGAGAATTATCTCAGCTACGACATTTTAGAACCTGGGAGAAAATCGATCATCATTAAGCGAGATAATTTCAATTAAACAAAGACAAAAAGGAAGTCTTCAACAAAATACTTTTTTTGAAGTTTAGATGCCAATATGATGACTTTGTTTCACCTTGTACGAGTCAAGGTGGTATGAAATCATATTTCCAACTCATGCTTTTTCCGACCATGATATAAAATTTAATGGTCGATAGACCATCTAAAAAGCTATTACCATCTTTAAAATGGCATGTTTTTGATCAACTGTGCATTATATTGCCCATAGCAGCAAGCGGATTTTGAACTTTGACGCGCGCTCATTGCCTTAAAAACGGTCAAGAATGACTGAAATGTATGTAAATTGTAAAATACGGTAATCCAAATCATGTAAACATTTTGAATTTGACCTTTAACGCGCGCTTTGAGCGCGCAAAACGCACGCGGGGACACGTACGGACGTAAAATGTGTAAATGCTTAAAATGACCTGATTCGTACTCTCCTTTAATAGTTAAGTGATTTTGAGCAATTTAAAATTTTGACGAGTGCGTACGCGCGTGTCATGACCTTTACTTGACCTTTGATGACATGACCTGTTGACCCTTGACCTAAAGTATATGTGATATGAATACGAATGGCCTTTGATGACGCATCATGAAATATATGATTGATAATGTGATTTCACAAAATGGCGCCTGGATGACGTCATGATAATTTGATGACTTTCAAAATGTTTCTGTCACGTCTCATGACAAAGACCTATGACTGTGCTAAAATTGAAAGAAATTAACAATTACAAGAGCTCGCGCGCACGGGCATTTATGTTAAACGGACGCCTATTCCGTTATTGATAGTCATAAATAAATAAACATGGTATCAATTTGTTTGTTAAAAAATGTGGATTATTATACAAGAAAAAAAATGGCGATTCTATGTTGTGTAATGCTGAAACGCGCAAAAACGCGCGCGCATGCGCGTTTGCGCGATTTTTTAATAAAATGCTTAAAATGGACTAAATAATATACAAAATCATTTTAAGACGATTTTGAGCATTCTAAAACTTTGCACGCGCACTAACGCGCGGACGTACACGCACACGCGCGTTTTTTGACATGAAATTGACCGGACGGATATTGACCTTGATCATGATAATTATGAATGAGAAATGACTTTTGGAAATTTCACTAAATGGCGCCTAGATGACGTCATCAGTCAAGGTCAAGGTTGAAAACCTTTTTGTGATTTCTCTATATGCCTATACATATGTGTGCCAAATTTCAAGTTATTTGATTAAGACAATTTCAAGTTATCTTGTTAACAAAAAAGTGGTAAGAATTAAGAAAAAGAAATAAAGGCAATTTTAACAAAACTATAAGGTGGTCAGTATGAGATACAGCCCACCTGATGAATAAAGAAGAAAGAAAATTCTGATGAAATCAATTGGTGATCTGTCTACGACAGACCACCTATAAAAAGGTTAGTTATGCCTTTGTTAGTTGAAATGTCGTAGAATAGAATGTAATTGGGTACTTGCATCCCTGAATACTATGAAACTATGTAGGGGGTATACATTTTAGGGAGAAATATTTGGTGATATGATCAGATTTTAAGGTACACATGTAATTGGTTCAAGTCAGCATAAAATTTAATCATTTATTTATTTTTAATATTCATACAGGGTGGCACATATCACGAATTTGATGGTCTTCTATGAGGCCCTGTTTGGTATGAATAAAACAAATAACAGCAGCAAAAACAAATAGATAAATACACAAGTATATAAACAGGTAAAATACAAATTGGTATCCCCATGAAATAACTGATTAATGAAGAATTATCCATGATCATTAACAAGAAATATGTGAAAGGAATTTTCTATTTGAATTTTTTAAAATCTTTTTTGTTTGTTTAATGAAAATAAAATAAAGAATAGAAGATAACGATGATTTAAAAGATAAAACATAATATGATTAAAAACGTTCATTTTATAATCTGATAGGTTGTTTGAACATAGCTGGAAATGGATACATTACATGTATGAATACATGATATAACGACAACCATGTCAGCCAAATTTAATAATTTTTCAAAAAGGCAAAAGGCATCAATATGTAACCCTTTCTAACAGTAAATTCTCCCGATCGATTTTTGATTTTTCCCCACCCATTTTTCCATAAAAATGAGACATAAAACAGGCTTTCAAATATATATAAAACTTAAATGTTAAGAATGGTATATAGATCAAATTCATTGCTATGTGACGATTTACATTCACCTAAAATGAAATTAAATGATAATAATATAGTTGGGAGATTTAAAAATCGAACAGATCAGTGTTTCACAATTATTGTTATCATTATTAATGATCCGTTTTCACACAAACTTTCAGATTATCTTGAATTGTACATCTAGCATAAAAGTCACTGCCTTAGCACCATTTCCCCCATCTAAAAAATGTTACCAAGTCCCTATAAAAAATATTTTAAAAAAAACATAACAACCGAGATCTCTTTAGAGCTTTAAATTTCTTTATAATGCAGGTACACTCGATTTATCTTACCTGCAAATGTCACTGATGTGCCCATAGGTGACACTATAGTCGTGTTATTTCCCATAATGTTGTCAGTGGTGATTTCGGGCACACCCAACGAGCCTACTCGCTTGAAGTACAAGTAGGAAAAGTAACAATCTACTCGTAACATACTCTTAGTCTCAGGCAGTGTGCAACTGACCGATGTCGTGTATGTTCCATTTTCATTCAGGGCAGCATACGCGTCAATGTTTCCAGGACTCCTTTTGAAATCGAACACCGGGTAAATCATTGGCCATACGTTCTCAACAGTGCAATTAACACGATTCAAATCAAAGTCCAAAGTTATCAGCGGGTCCATTCTAGGCAGAGCTAAAAAGAAACAAAACGAAAAGGTACCCCCAAAAAAATTAAGTGCTAATCGGAAGAAAACTTTCTGAGTGAGATGAATATTTGTAACGTGATCTTACTACCAAAAACGTTCAGAAACGTGAGTTCTACTGAATATATACATTGTATGTATGATTCCTACACTAGTGCTGGTTTCATTTCCTATCAAAAGAAAAGCCCGTTTAGTTAGAAAATTTAGTTAGAAACTTATTAGAAAACGGCTCATTTTCATGGGTCATAAAGCCCCTCTAAAGTGTTGGGAGTCTAACAAATTTGATGGTCCAAATTCACTTCAATTTAGGTTTTATCCGGAAAACGCAAAACCCAAGTTGTGTGTTCTTTCATCGATATTCGTCTTCAAACACATTTGTTTTGAAAATCCTTGCAGAGTTGAGTGTTAAATGACATCCTCTTTCACATCATTACACAATTTAGGTAACATTTTGTCATCATTTTTTTAAAGCGAACTAGGGGGTCCTTACACTTAAAAGGGGGCTTTAACATCGGTAGATATGAACAGGAAAAAGTGTCCGAAGTAAAATCCTGCATGCATCGCCATCTTTGGAAATATACTTCCGTGTATAATAAATCATGCTTGACAAATTGGTTGTCTGTTTATTACATTATATTTGTTACAAGTTACACCCTTGAGCATAGGAGTGCCTCACCAAGGGTATATCATATCTCCCGTACCATTGTATATCTATACTAGTAACTGTGCTCTTCCTCAAGCTGCCAAATTATCAAGTATGCACATGACACGGTACTTTTGGGTTTTTATGACTAACAATACAAGTGAAGAAAAATATCATCTTGGGTTATGTTTCTTTTGTAGGCAAGATCAAAGATTTCTGAAGAAACCCCTACACATTTAAATAAAACTTGAAATAATTCCTCCCCCCCCCCCTTCCCCGTTTATTATCTACCATCTTATGTTGACTTTCTCTCTTTTCTTCACTACTCCTCTTCTCTCGCTCTGTCAACATCCTCTTCGTACACAACTTAATAGCATGTAAGACCCCGTTCGCACTAGCTCCGTAGACCGATCCAGGCTAGATCGTTCTGATACTCTTAACTGCACTGATTTTCATCGGATCAAGAAGTTACCAGCAATGGAGAACTAGCTAGCGAGAGCCGTCTGAGCGAGGTTCGAAGCCGACTCGTAAACTCAGCGGGTGTTCGCGAGATGATTTACGACGGCTGTTTTGGGTTCGCTCTCGATATCGCACAGTGTGAGCATGCGCAGTTGGTACTTTCGTATTTTGCTTTTTTGGACTAACGATTTTGACATTCGTGAACAATGACTGAAAGCACCGATTCCGAGTACGACTTTGATTTAAATGACGAGTTATCTTTGTTATCTGAAATCGGTGAATTGAAACCCTTTCCTGATGATTCGAAAATCGGAATTCATAATGAGTTTGTTGAAGTATTATTACGATTAAGACTAGATCTAGATCTATTAAAAGGAAGCACAAACGTTTGAGTAATGATTTCGACGTCTTCAGTCCCGAAAATTGCATTCCGTGTTGGTTTTGCAATGTTTTGAGGAAAAAGCCTTGCGCGATTATGACAGGCTTTTCACATTTCTTTTCAATGGTTATCATATCATTAGATAATATGTACATTGCCCGATTAAAGAGAATGAAGTGGTTAACAAAAATACAGCCATTATTATTTCCTTAACACTACCCCTACCCCCCCCCCTCCTCCATCAAAATCAACTAGGGTGTATTGTAATAGTAGACCTTACTCTATATAGCCTTGCCCTTGGGTCGTAGGAACTAAATATAATCTACATGAGGAACAACTCTTTGTTCACAACACAAAAAAACATGATGGCTGAAAATGAAGTTCAAACCATCATGAATTAATGAAGGTCTACTTTTAATCTAGATCTTAAATTTTGACAATGATCAAAGGAATTATTTTCAAAAACTTCTAATATCATCATTAGCGAGTTTAGCAAAATTAGACTTGATTTATCATTGTCGCGGTCCACGACAAAACACTATATTATAACAAAAATCAAGCCATTATTATTTCCTGAACACCACCCCCCTCCCTCCATCAAAATCAACTAGGCCTAGGGTCTAGACCTTACTCCTTAATTAGCCTTGCCCTGGTAAAGACAGTCCTGAAAACAACAAAGTAAAACAACAAAAAAACATTATGATGGCTAAAATGAAGTTTGAACTATCATGAGTAACTTAATTTAGATTTTGAATTAAGACAATGATCAAGAATTATTTCCAAAAACTTCTAGTGTTATTTTATTAGCGAGTTTAGCAAAATTAGACTCGATTTATCATTGTCCAGATCCAAAGTCCAAACACTATAGATGTTATTATATAACTAGATCTAGGCTCTAGACCCTACTAAACTAGTAGACTAGACTAACTTTAAATATAATTGTTCATAAAAAGATTAACTTTTATTTACATAGACGTTAGACCCTGGAAAATTATGGAGATCGAGATCTAGAGCGATTAGTTAGATTGCACTCAGAAAAAAAATAAACAAGCCGAATAGAAAATCCGAATCACTAGGTGCACAGAACACGAATTTAAACGCGTAGGGCTGGCATATCTTTCCCCAGCAGACGACGCCAACCAAGCTGACCAAATGCATAGGCATCTTCACGTGCAAATCTAAACTCATGGGCACCCCTGGGCACTCTTCCGATAGGGTGGGTTTCAAAGATAAAAACATGCTCTTTCGAATGAAATACAATCTAAATTCCGCAAATGATCGGAACATATTTATAACGAATTATGAAATTAGAACAAAAATTTAATATCGAGTCATATAAAGTATCATAACTAGCCCATTTCTGAGTAGATTTTGACGAAAAATACATCGTTGGAATCAGAAAAACGAATGGAATTCAATAACAACAACTGCGCATGCTCACGACTAGTAGGTCGCTACTGCGCAAGCCCAGTTGCTTTGTTCGTTTGCGAATCTTTACTCCAATCAATGTGAATGGGTTTGGACGGCGGCTTGGAAGCTAGTACATCAGAGAGCGGCCTAGCTGTCGCCTGCGGGCAAATTCCGGCGAGCGGCACTCTGATGTCGGTCGTTAATCTCGCGCGTTGCGTAATACTTCTGGTCGTAAAATCGCTGCCTGTATCTCCATTGCTGGTAACTTCTTGATCGGATGCATCCGGACGCATCCGATGAAACTGGCAGTTAGAAAGCAACAGAGGAGAAAAAGGCGATTAAATAGCCGATGAAAAGAAGAGAAATAGGCGATTAAATTCTCCTGCTCAAGAGCAGGAGAAACTCTCATTCTATCGGTGTGACACCGATGAAACGTGCAGTTAGAAAACGTTCGGGAGAAAAGGGCGATTAAAACAGCGATTGAAAAGGTCAAAGGTCGCATTATACGCGCGCTTTATCGTAACCAGCTGTGTTTGTTGACTTGTGGTTGAACATGCTGCATGCTAGCTAGATGGAGCGCGGGCTTAATAATTACGCAATAATTCTTCGCTTCCGACAAGGGCTCGCCACAGCGAGTGAATTTCAACGGCAGTTAGAAAGCAACAGGGGGGAAACTGCGGTTTCACCTTTGTTTACATAAGGAAAATTCAATCGGTATTTTCATCGGTGTGACTCCGATAGAGTGCAGTAAGAAAAGGGTATTAGAAAGCAACAGAGGAGAAGAAGACGATTGAATAGCCGATGAAAAGAAGAGAAATAGGCGACTAAATTCTCATTCCATCGGTGTGACACCGATGAAACGGCTAGTTAGAAAGCGTTCGGGAGAAAAGGGCGATTATAACAGCGAATAAAATGGTCAAAGATCGCAGTATACGCGCGTTGTATAGTAACAAGCTGTGTTTGTTGACTTATGGTTGAACATGCTGCATGCTAGCTTGATAATTACGCAATAATTCTTCATTTCCGGCAAGGGCTCGCCACAGTGAAAAAGCGACAGCAAGAAAACGGTGGTTTCACCTTTGTTTACATAAGGAAAATCCAATCGGTATTTTCATCGATGTGACTCCGATAGAAGCCAGTTTGAAAGCAGTATGAAAGTGTGAATATAAACCAAGCCAGGAAGCGATCTTAAACTGGAAGTGAGCATGTTTTGGCGGGGAAACTAATGAAGAGGAGAAAGAGATTGTAGTACAAGAATAAAAACAGATAATAATATAAAGAAATATAGAGAGAAAATTATGAATAATAAAAACAGAGAATAACATAATAGAAGGTGAAAGAAGGTAGAAGCAAAGAATAACATAAGGAATGGTAGGAAAATATGATAGAACGGTAAAAACTAAGAATTAAATAGTAAAAGGTGATAGAAGAGAAAAAAAAGAACATGAGGAAAGAAAGGGGAAAATATAAAACGATAAAGAGATGATAACAGATTTTTAAAAACATGTAACGAAAGACAGAAAGAAAAAATAATAAAGAATAGATAATGGAAAGATAAAAGAGAAGAATAAAGATGGGAAAATATAGAATAACATACACAAAAACAGAAAGAGAAAATGATAGAAGGAAAACAAAAATATCCTTGTGAAAGATAGAATAAAAATAATAATAGAATAATAAACGAAGAATAACATAAAAACTGAAAGATGGAAAGACAAAAAGATTAAAGAGATGGCTTAGTTCTGTTGCAGAGGGCGCCACATGAAATAATTTTGTTGTGAGATAATGATAAACTGAGTGTCAAAATTGAAAGAACATACAATTTAAATGACAATATCATCTTTCTTTGATCAAAATCAGTTCAGAGACAGCTGAAATATCCATAAATATCACGATTTCTAATATTTGTGTATCACCACAAATATTCGATAATTTGAAATAGCCGTTGAAAAAAAGAAATAGCACCTTTTACGTTTTATTTCAGCCATTGTTGGCTTTTGTGTTCGCATTTTCGTGTTAGTTTCATTACGCACATCCAGCCGGCCCATGAAATCTCATATTTAATTAATTAATTAACGGTCAACGTATTCTTTTTAAAGTGGAGCTGAATTGGTATGATCGTATCGGCTAAATTCCACACTTTTGGGGGTCTAAAACACTTTTGGGGGTCTAAAACTATCTTCATGGCAATTTTATGTCCTGAAAGGACACTAGAAATGTCATAGATAAGAATAAGAGCAATAACCATGCACTCTGGAGATCTTTGCGGTCTAAAAACAAAACTCAACTACCCCTTTAACATACGGAAAGAGAAAAAGATTTATAATAGAATATTCAAATACCGAAAAGAAGATAAGAGATGGAAAACAAATAATAACATGAGAAAAATAGAAAATGATAAAATGATTTTTAAAAAAATAATAATAACTAGACATATAATACTTGTTTGGAACAAGTATAGGTGGGCTGGTCAACTAAAATTTGACACAAAATAGAGCAAAAATAAGCGAGATACTGCTTAACAATTCTTAAAAAACAATATCATGTAGATGCATGATGTTAACGAAATTCACCTTCTATAGGCATAACACGCAAATTATGAAATTTCTGATATGAGGCCTTTAATAGAAATTTTCACTATGATGACGTCATCAAAATGAAAAATTGTGT
>BEXV01003052.1:0-10337 GCA_003118195.1 Hemicentrotus pulcherrimus | reverse complement strand
TTTTTTATATTTACATGTATCTAGTTGTTCTTAGATTTTGTTCGCTATTTGTTTTTCTTAATATTATTGTTTGTTAATTGTGTATTTTTTATATGTTTAAACATGCATGTTTACTTGTTGTTTTTTATGAACCACATGTGGAAAATAAACTTGAACTTGAACTTGAACTTAATATAGAAACATTGACTGCTAGAGAAGGAGAGACCAAGAGATAGTCGTGGTGGAAGGGGGGGGGTGAGAAAAAGAAAATATAAAATGTAAAAAAATAAAGTACTGAAAAAGAGGAAGAGAAAAAAGAAACAGGAGCAATGAGACTGTTATGATATCATGCCATTATACGCTTTTGGCCCAAAATCACTCTGGGTACTCATTATCCCTGAACTCGTATTCTCAGTCAAAACACTATTCATGAGGTGCTTCAAGTAAATATCCCTTTCACGTACTCCAGACAAGCGTAACAATACTTTTCTGTGTCATTAAAGGTGCTGCGTCCATTGTGGAGACCAACAATATCATATGAATACATTGGTATATCATAGGAAAAATTCCATATAGTGAGTACCCCCTCAAATAATCAGATAAACTGTAAAATGACTTTTGGTGTACTAATCAGGCATAATATTCTAAAATGTATTTCAGGTGGGTTGCGAAATAATTTGGTTATGTAGTGCAAAACTCAACACTAGGGATCTATAACAATATCAATCTTAGCAATTGATCTACCCTCAAATTGGTCTTGGGACTATCAATTATAATGCAATTTGATTCAAGCTGCCCTCAGGCTTAGGCACCGAAATCAGTCATAAAATTACTTCTTGCTACATACCCACTCACTACAGTCTACACCTGGGTGGAGAGTAGCAAATGCAGATTAATGCCTTATCAAAGGACCCTAGTGTCATGGCTTGGACTTAACCTGTGTACCATTTGACCCACAGTCCAGCCACGTGTCAACTAGACCATCACACCCTGAAATATTTGCGACTTCGATACACTCCCTTTAACATCACAGTCTGGTGAACAAGATCTATGTTTTTTCTCTTTTATTTAATCTCACATTCACACAATGTGACGTCTGCATTAAAAAACACATTCATTCTTATTTACAAATCATACAAGTATCACACAATGAAATATTACAGCTCTCCATTTGTACACAACAGTAGTTATGACAAAGCATAAATTTTTGTTCTGTGTCAATACCATTTTTGTATCTTTTAAAAACTAATAACATTTTGGAATGCTAGAGATTGTTATCAATGTATTGTTGTAGTTCATGTACATGTAATTCAACATGAATTCATTAAGAGAGGGTAAAATTCAATTGCAATCATCCAATTTAAATTCCATACTAAATATATATGTACTGCAATTCCATTTCTGCATATTGATCAATTGAGGAGGGGGGGGGGGTTGTGGAGGGGAAAACAATCAAGGTTTTTTTCTTCATTGAGAAACACAAATCAAGGTGATGTTTAAGTTAGACGATGAAACATGAGCATTCAACAATATGTTATACTGTATAAAATAAATGATATACATGGAGACCAGTAGTGAACTGTAAAATCAAGGTGATTTTGATAATCCATTGGGTAAAAGCTCATATCGTCCCTGTTTTCACGAAGTGACGGTAGTGAAAAAAAATTGCATTCACTTTGCGTTACGATTTTCCTCACTACCGTCACTTCGTGAAAACAAGGACGATATTTCTGAAGTTGTTATGCTCCTGGATGCTAAAAAAATACATTATTAAGTTATCAATCTGTATTATACTGTATATGCTAACCCTAAAGAGACAGGGGGAGGGGGTGTTTTAACATTTTTATGTCGAATCAGGGCCAGCGAGTTTAGCGAGTTTATATAGTCATTTTAGAGTTAAAGATAAAGTTGAGTTCTGGTCATGCAATTGCATTGTGAAAAAAATGGTGCGCAATCAATCAGAAAAAAAGTTGATCATGTAGCATATCAAGTATTGACATGTACAGCAAGGTTCTAGAGTCTTCAAAATGATTAGAAATTTTGGCCCAGTCTTGGTAAAGTAACAAACACTGTACACAGAAAGATGTATATGGGACTACACTAACATGTGGCATAAAAATCGCGCCTCATTTTGAAGCTGTTACTTGTCGTATTTGGAATATGAAGGCATTTGAAGAGCCATGCTTTTCAGGGAACATTTTTTCATTGATGTTCTTCCCCACTTGCATAACAACAATGATAATGCTCACAAATTATTTTTCACCTCTCCCCAGAACTCAAACTTCTCTTTAAGTGTAGTGCAAGCGCCTGCTTCAATCCATTACTTTTGCACCTGTTAACTTACATGTACATGAAAAATATGTTTTTGTTCATAACACAATGTGAGAAAACCAAACGCTGCACACTACATATATGTCACACCTTCCTACCTTTCTCTGGATGCCTTTAAAAGGGCATTGAAGGAAGCATCCAACTGATGGCAGCACATCACTGTCCACGTTTTTAACAGCACATCACTGTATATATATATACATATTTTGCACCTGGATTGAAGCCTACACACATTTCGGACATGGCACACACCACACTGCAGTGCGTAATCTTCGTTGTATGAAGTTGCATTTACCGAGGAAGAAGAAAAAAAGTTAGGAATCTCCCAAGGCAAATCTCATTATCAAGCGCTCTGATATAACAAGGTATCTGTTATTTATAACAAGGTGATTTCACTGGTCTCAGCTGTTTGTATTCTTAAGATTTCTACCCTGATATAACAAGATTCCTGATATACAAGGTCATTTCTATGGTCCCAAGGACCTCGATATAATGAGGTTTCACTGAACTTCAGAAAGATTATACACTCTTCAAATTCACAAAGTGCAAATTCCAGTTAAATACAGTTAACAACTAATTTATTCATATCAACGGCCATCGTGAAATACTTTAAGATTAGTTCTGACAAAGAGAGAATCATAACATTAAATGAAGTGCTCAAAAATATGAATCATTTTTTCCAAAAAGGGAATGGTTGGCAGCTATGCTATTTAGACTTGGATATACTTACATGTATGAACATCAAGTAGAATGAATCGCTTTGAATTCACATACACTCTCAAACCACATCACATCACATTACATTGTTGTCTAGGAATGCTTGTAAAGCCAATGAAAGATTGTAAATACACAGTATAAACAAAATTGGTAGCCAATACCAATAGCTTGTACATTAGAAATAACATGTTGATATGAGCTAGGTTTGGAATAAAATGACTCTTTTTATTAATAATAACTTACCATTAAGAATATATTGTAGAGTCAACATATGTTTCTTAGGAATGTGACATATCAAAGCTTAAATCTAAAAGTACTTCACGATGGCCCTAATTCAACCAATCCAACTTTCATTCTTGAGTTACAAAAAACATACAAAAATCATCAAATTTACAAGGGATATGAATAAATTAGTTGTTAACTGTATTGAACTGAATTTTGCACTTTGTGAATTTGAAGAGTGTATAATCTTTCTGAAGTACATTTTATTATATTTAATTCAGACAATAATTCCTTTAAAATGACATGACTTTGAGAAGATTCTATAACATCACACACTAACCAAAATGTATTAAAGCCATCCTTGGTCTTCCATTTAAAGTACATGAAATTTTGCACTGATGTTTAGTGTACACAGAAGATAAAGAAGTCTGTGACTCCTTTCAACAATTCTTCTCATTCAGCCAAATAGTTTCTCCATTATATCATTGGCTATGGATGAATGCCTCTATGAAAGCGTTAAGTTTCAACCCAGCAGACTGCAATACTGTCATTAGATAATCACTTCAAACATCGAGATCAGAAGCAAAAAAGAACAAGATAATGAGAGGAATACTACTACTAGTCGCCACGGGTACATGTCAACAGGAGCTGCCAGTAGATGGTAGTCATTAAAAGCGTCCTTTCTTTCTTGCCATTCACATAATAATAGAAGATGCTAACATTTCTTTTTGTTAAACCTATGTATTGGGCAATTGAGAACAAAAACCACTTCAGGTATCAACAGATAATTGTTGGGGGCTGGCCACACCAGCAGTAAGGAGAGTCCCAAGGTCCAATGAAATTGGTTCATTGCTGATCACGATCAGATCGTGTTCTGTGTGTGGTAACAAATTAGAGGTCACAAGCAGAAGACAGTAACTTCCAAAGGTTTTTCAAAATTCATATCAACCTCATTGTTGGTGAAGATTTGATTATTTTGTTGCTATGGGAACAGGTCAACAGGGGTCGCAGGCAGTATGCACTCAAGAGCATCTCTTCATTCAGACTATCCTCATTGATATTACTGATTGCTAAGGTAGGAGATCAATGTGGCGAGTACATGGCAGTTAAATGGAAACACTTTTCGCTCTTCCTATCCTTGTTGCTATTACTGGTTGCTATGGTAATAGGTCAGCCAGGGTCACTAGTACATTATAGTCATTTGGCATGTCCCTTCAATCTTATCATCCTCACTGCTATTACTGGTCATGAACATAAGGCAGACATTCTCTCCTTGTTGCATTATCGGTTGCTTAGGTCAGAGGTCAGCAGGGGTCACGAGTAGATGGCAGTCACTTGGAATGTCTCTTCATTCTTATCCTCTTCGTTGTTGATGAAGATGAGGATCTCAGCGGTGCCAGGTTGGTGGCAAGGTGCAAAGCGTAGTCCAAGCGGGTAGGCTTCCCCTCCACCGATCTAAAGATTAAACAGATGCATAAGTTGGATTGGAGGGAATCTGTGGCATTTTTATGACCTTCCAACATTACACTATACAGTCAAACCTGCTTTAGTGACCACCTGTCTATTAAAGACCACCTGACTACAAAGACCACATTTTTTGTTTCCCTTGAAACATGTACTAATGGGACCTGTCTTCAAAGACCACTTTTTCCCTTAGGCGGTTGTTATAGACAGGTTCAACTGTATTTGGGTAGTTGAAGCTAGATATAGGAAACACAGAATGTAAATATGCATGCAGCTCTTCAGAGGTTAACTAGCAAATATGGATTTCCATGTGTTTGCTACTGTAACTCCCTCTGCCGCTCCCATAAGACTTCAAAACTACTATTACTTCTGCTAATATTCCTCTATACCTGTATAAGTACCTACTTCTAACACTCCCATTACTTGCTACATGTACTTCTACTCTTATTAGTACTGCAACATAGAAATGTACTACATATATTACGTGTATATTTGAATATGAAGGGAAAAAAGGGGAAAAAAAGAATGTACATGTATACCACCCCCTCCCACTAATATTGATCTCTCCCTTTAGCGATGCAACCCAAGCTAGACCCAGCTGATGTGAATGGGTACCTGGTAGGATTATTCCTTGAAGTGCACTGTGCACTGATAATCGCTGCTGGAGCTAAAGCTGGGATAGTAATTGCCAAAGCTCTTTGGAAGAGCAAAGGGACGTTATAACAATGTGATATGTGCTATACAAGAACTAAATATTATTATTATGAAGCCTATCTTATTGAAAAGAAGCTCTAATAATACTGATCTGTTTTACCTTTGATCTTCATGTACATGTGTATCGATCATTACATTTTTTATGTTTTATGTTTTTTGGAGAGGGCATTTATTCTTAATCCTGAAAAAGTAAAAGTAAAAGTAAAAGGAGTAAAAAGTAAAAAGTAAAGGAGTTATTTACCTCTATTCTTGTTTCCTTGAATTGTAGCAAGTCATCTCTATTACACCTGACGAAGAAGACTTTCCTCTGAGGATAGCGGTTGGTGTAGCTGATACGCTGTGACATAGAAAGGAAAGTGATGGAAGAATTAATGGGTTATCATCTAAGTAACTCACTCTTTCATAGGAGTCAGATGGACATTCATTTGTTCAGAATTAGGGTGTGGTCAGCTTTGGTTTTATCAGAAGTTCATAACGTATATTACAATAAACACAATCCTCACTGCTACCACTACCAACACCATCATCAATTACTGTAACCATGATGATTATCATCATCATCAGATCCTCGTAATCCTCCTCCACCTCCTCCTTATCCTCCTCCCATCATCATCATCACCATCACCATCACCATCACCATCACCGTCGTCACCACCACCACCACCACCACCACCATCACCACCACCAACATCACCACCATCATCATCACCACCATCATTACCCCCCAATTAGTGATTCTCGTGACCACTTTAATCATCACTATCATCATCATCACCATTATCATCTCAACCCCCTCCATCTTACCTTATTTGATCCCTTGCCTCCTCCAACTGGTAGCTGAAGCTCAAAAGACTTGGTGATGTAAGGTGCTCTGCATATCACCGATACCAACCAAGATCTAACCAACACATGGTACTCTATGTCTGGACACAGGATGGGTGTGTCAAGGAAATAGTGAAGGCATCAAAACCAAGTCTTCATTTTAAGGTTTGATATACACTAGTGACATTTGACATGATATTAATTAATGAGTAAAAATTTGTAAAGGTATGAACGTAAAGAATAGTCGTCTCTATCAGTTGACCTCAAACTTAATCTTGCTTCACTCTATCATTAACTGTTTTAAATACCCACCATGGTTAAAAAGAACTTTGTAATTGATAAGAATACAACAACAACAAAAATTGGCAAAAATGCTGTTTATATGTGGATGTGACTTCAACCCATTGGGTCACAATTACCGGTACAGAAGACTATCATAGTCATCCTCAGTTCTCTATCTTCAAGAGATCAAATTTAAATCCTCTCACATTGTTAGTGGCCGGGGGATGGTAGAACAAGAGTACACAGTGGTTGAAACCTAAATAGAAGGCATTTCAATGAACTAAATTCAAGCATGGAGAGCTGAATATGACATGATCAACCCTAAGGAAATGTTTTGGTGCTATTGTATTGTTCGATGCTCCGACACAGGCACAATGCCCAGTACATACAGACATTAATCCTGCTGCAGAGGGCATATAAGTAATTATATATGAATCCCAACATCAAGGTAAATCAAGGTAAAAACAGTCTTTAAAAAAAATGGTCCTTGACGACGTAAAGGATACCGACAACATTGATGAACATGAACTTGTTTCCCTTCACACGAGGGCGCACTCCTAGATTGAGTTCATGGACTGAGTTGGCTAGCAACATGAAGGGATCACCAGGAGCAACCTAGAAACAAAATTAAATCAAACATTTCAATTTAGAAACCTACAAGGATAGTTTATCGCCAATCTTTAGTTTTTCTGTCTCTAATATGGTATCTTCCCCCAGTTCTTGAGTTGTTATTGTTGCATCCGTCCCCCATGTGTCTCTTCTCCTAAATTAGCTCTCCTGCCCTGCCTGTCCCTTTATTCCTTGCAGTTGTATATCTTCATCTATTGGTCTGTCTCCTCTCTCTCATTACATACCTTGATCTCTGAAGCACTGCACCCTTTAGGACCAGTGTGATGTGTGCTAATATCCGACCCTCTGCCCCCCCCCCTTCCTCTGTCTCTTGTTACATACCTTAATCTCATCAGGACAGGATGAGAGGTGAAGCACTGCACCTGTCTGGTGGAGCTAGCACCCTTTAGGACCAGTGTGATGTGTGCCGTCTGACCCTCTACACACGTTACATCTACTTCCCCTTCCCTTCCTCTGTCTCTTGTTACATACCTTAATCTCATCAGGATGAGAGGTGAAGCACTGCACCTGTCTGGTGGAGCTAGCACCCTTTAGGACCAGTGTGATGTGTGCCGTCTGACCCTCTACACACGTTACATCTACCCTCTGTAGAGTGTGGATGAAGAACTCCCATGTCTGTAGCGGTCTGGACAAGTACTGGCTCCTACAAGGACATTGACCAGAGTATGGTACACTTTGACTTAATTTGATTTGATTTTTTTACCAACAGCATTACAGTATTACATATCATACAATAATATTTACATAAAAGGGGCCAGATAATACCACATGTTCTAGTTGAGCCAAACCTCTTACAGCTTAACAAAATATTTTGGTACAAGTAAGTTCAGAAACAGAAAAAAACAACAAAAGTAATGAATTTACTATTACAATAAACAAAGTGATAACATAAAACAAAATTTTTGTTTTTATTTTTCATTTATGATTTGTTGAATAAATAACGTGTAACAGAATTGTGCCTTAGAGATTATTTGATCAACAACAAGGCATCAACAAATTCTGCTCAGAGGTTGAGAAACAGGTATCAGCTTCTGTAACAAAAGGTGATGAGATAGAAACTTCAAGTAGTAAACAAATAAAAAAAAGATAAAACTCCTTTGAGATTACAAATAAACAATATCTGCTGAAACTTGTTCAGCAGAAAAAAAATATTTGTAGTCCTGAATATTTAGTGGCTGAATGGTTTGGTGTTGTCCAAATCTTTATTTTCTGATATGAACATGAACTAAAATAACCTTTAATTCCTCAATATGTTGTTAATTTAAACAAAATACTTTTGGTCTGGATGGGCTCCACCAAAAATATGAAATGTGTAAAAATCTAAACACATACACATTATTCCTCCCATTAATCATGAAATACAATTATTTCATGTCCAATCATGAAAGCAAATAGGACTGAACTCACGAGTAGATAAGAAGATAGAACTTTCTGATAGAGGGCGACGCACCACACGCTGCTTTGAGAAAGATCTCATGAGGTTCTCCTGGAGGCTATACAGGGACAAACAAATATAAGAACAATTAGATTTATACTTCAAAAAACTTTTTATTTCCTTCCAAATTCAAATACAATGGAATATGAATAATAGTATCAACAAACTTAGCTACAGAAATGATATGTATCAATCTTATGTGATTCTCAAGGCACCAACAGAGTATATTATTACCCTGGCTTTAGCCCAGCTATTCTAAAGCATTATAAGCATTCAAGTAAAAACATCCTACCGGGTACCCATTTAATACACCTGGGTGGGGAGTGGTAAATGCAGACTATTGTCTTGCCAAAGGACATTAGGACAGCAGTGGGACTCAAACAGTGAACCATGTGATTCAAAGTCTGGTGACATATTCATTAGACCACGACACCTCTACATCGAGAATCATGGCAAAACTTACATGATGCCCTCCGCTCATGCCTGGTAAACCATGGCTTATTCTTGCTAAGCCTGTTAAGCATACGTACTTATAAAGCATGCTGCACTTCAAATGTTTGTACCATATAAAACACAGATAAGTAAGTTTGTTCATGTAAGACCATGATGGTGTTCTGCTACATGTATTTTCTCATCCAAACTTGCCAGTACTTTTAAAGCTCAACCCTCACTGCACCATCCTCATGCGATCAGATTTTCGAAGAAATGGAAATTGTATTAGATATTGCAATTGTAATATGTCATTAAAAACTAGACTCACCGTTTTTTTAGTGTCACATATGACATTTGAATCACTGCACCTCACATAGATACTAGTTACACTTGAAGCACCTAAGAGATGACATACAGAAAATTATAAAACTATCAACAGTGAGACAATAGAAGAGTACTGATTAGCTTTTCTCTCTAACTTGGTCAAATATATTTTTCTTTGGTAGCTACAACTTTTTAATCAATTCATGTTCATTAGTTGTCGTATAGCTGAAAAAAATGTACATAGACAAATTTTTTTTTTCAATTTCCAAGGAAAAGCTAGAATTTTGAAGTTCTAAACATGTTGCAAAGTCAAAGAGAAGCTATAATCCTGGTAATGGCAATGGATAACTTGTGGGAATTCTTATTCATTTTGTGTCAGATTGGAAGAATGTAATAAAATGTCCTGTAAAAAGATTGTTATTCAAATGACCTTATCTTCGAAATATGAAAAATAACTGAAAATTTGGACCAAACATTAATGCCACTCGATTGTGTAGTCCCATATACCAATGTTCCGCGTGAAGAGCATTTTTGAATATTTTTTTTTATCATTTTCATAATTCAACTAGATCACTTCACACAAAAACTGTAATTTACTACAAAATGTAAGCAACTTTTCCCAATTGCTTCTAGAAAAATGATTTCATAAGGTAACAGGATGCATGTTCAGAATTCAACTTTATCTTTAAGAATATATATGCTTATTCCTAGTGTCACACGTGTGACATTCAATGGATGTACAAGCCATATTACCTGATGTAGGATGGAATGATGGAAGACGAATGGACTTCCTAAGGAAGGAATGTTCAGGCTGCTGGAGCCTGAAGGTTTGGTCTATGACGTGAGGTTGTGGGTCTACGTTGAGAGATAGCACGGCTATGGACTTGTTATCTTGAGTCTTGAAGTACACCTGAAACAGATCATATTTCAGTATTAATGACCAGCTTTGGTTTAATTATAATGAATATGATGAATGAAATTCATG
>BEXV01003051.1:33608-47300 GCA_003118195.1 Hemicentrotus pulcherrimus | reverse complement strand
GTATGTTATATAAGATTGATTCTTTCTGCTGATCAAACAATTCAGTTAAATGAGAAGAAAAGATTATATGAAAGATTATTTTGCAGTTAGTATACTGATTCTATGTAGAGTAGTTTGACTAACCTTATCTACTGATGTACTGGTAATGCGTATTTACTGTTCATTATGGTTATGTGCATCGTGGAGCATTATTTTGGATATTCAATTTCTGGACTTTTCCATTGATTGTAAAAGTCATATGTTGTCTTGGCAAATTCTAAATTAAGTGAATAATATGGTCAGGTAAATCTGATAGATAACTCTACTGAACAGTTGGTGCATTATATGCCATTTTCATTGTATGCAATTATTGTGATGTATACATATATTATATATATTTACTAAAGTGGGATAAGTACTATTTTGAAAAGGATGGTATCATGTTAATCATGAATTAAACCGAGTTATAACTGAGTAAATTAGTTGACAGAATCGCATTGATTCTTCCAAAGTTAATTAGATAAATCAAGAGGCAAACTCTCATCCTTTCCTTTATCTATTGAGGGACGAGCTTGTTATATATACATATATTTATCTTTCCCTCTGTTAAGGAATATTTTATTAGAAGAGTCCTGTTCATTATGCTCTTTTACTAGGCGGATCTTTTACTAGTTGTAATTGACTAGCTTCACGCTATCGCTCAACTTGTTCCTGTTTTCTGCGTGCTGCGACGTCCTCTTCGACGACACAGAGACGCCGGGTATTGATCAACCGCGTATCGCGAGCGAGTTTAATGAACATTTAATAATTTGGTTACTTTAATATTTAGATAATAGTCGGTCTAATTATAAGTTATAATATCCTATAATGTTATAGCTGTAAGTTGTGGAAGTTTTGTTTATTTCAATGTTTACTTGATTTGCAGTTGTAATTGACAACGAGCTAATAAAGGCATTGCCAGGTTATTTTGTTAAAACGTAACCTCAAGTGTAATTTCTTTATTTATGGACCTGGGAAATTGTGACATTCGGGTTACACTTGAATGCATGCTGTCTAGTTCAAGTTTAAGTTCAGTTTATTCAATTCCAATTGAATATACAAAACAGAATACAATCATGACAGAATAAGAGTATAAATCGATCAAGAATACAAAATAAGGTAATATGATAAAACTTATAAAGTGATACATCAGATAACAACATGAGTATTATTGGAATTGGGTGGCCATACAAAACCATGTGGATTTGTCGACACGACCACCCTTGATGAATGTAAAACACGTTTCATTGAACATTTAATATAATATAGAAAATTTAAAAGATAATAAAGTACTGTAAAGGAAACGAGAGTTGCGACGTTTCGACTGCTAACTGCTAGTCTTCGTCTGCTCTCTTCGTGTGACAACTGATCAACTACCAATCTTACTATCTACCACGATGATCAACCTCTTCCGAACTACTGTAAAGGAATCAACAATTATTAAAATATGACATAATTTATTTAAAAAAATACAAATTACCGCACAAACCCACCACAGACCAATACAAGGCAGTAAAATCACCAATTCAAAATGTCAAACACTTGTGATTAAGTGCGATTTGAGTTTTCTTTGAAAGATATTCATTAGTGAAGTGATTTTATTTCTAGTGATGATATAGTACATAATAATGTTGGATGACAATTATGGCAATTATAGACATAAAATATTAAAACACTCCATGCACTATGAGGAAAGACAGCTAAAGAGTTTGTGAGAGCATGTTCAAGAAATATAGTCATGCCAAAGAAGGAAAAAAAGGGGAAATCTAAAAAGAAATAAAACATAAACAGGTGTGGACACAGACTGTACTGTTTGCACACAGGCGAGAGACGGTAAGGAAAAATACAACTATATGCTATAGGTTAGGTGTAGGTACCTCTCCGTACAATAAAAACATTAAGAGCAACATTAAAAGAAACAGGATAAGTAAGGAACTGAAATACTTTTCAAGACTAGTCAATAAACAGAAATAGTATGACGTCATTTGCTGAAGTAAAAAATAATGTGAGATATACAATGTGGTACACAGAGACATGAAAAATATGAAATGAGTTCTACAAATCACAGTCCATTGAACTGCTATGAAAGAATACATTATTAGTCGTTCATTATCATTACAAGAGTAGAATATGCAATATCGTTTGTGAGACCACTATCTCCTGAATTGTACATGGAAAGTACTATAAACGATATGAAAGATAAACGGTGTACAGGCTGTTTCATGAAAGCGTTTTTCTTCTTCTTTTTTTTCTTTTTTTTCTTCTTCTCATGAACAAACAAAATATTAATGTAAATCACTGTCTCGATCATTAATTGAACCTGATAAGTACTTATACACTTAAAAATAAACCCCTGTTCTGGTAAAAAAAAGAAAATTAATTCTCACAGAATCAAACGAAACTTACACTGAATGTTCAAGATTACAGATATATGACATGTGCCTAACAATTTTGGAAGAAGATGTATACTGGCTGAGTAATGAGCATAGAAAGACAAGGAAATCAAGGTTGTACTAGCCCAGGCGCCATGTGTGTTGTCCCATATGTAGCTTTATGTGTACAGTGCTTGTTACTTGACCAAGTCTCTGTCAAATTAATTATGATTTTTTTTTTTACTCCAGAACCTTGCACTGCACACCAATACTTGCATGCTACATGATCAACTATTTCTGATCCTCTCCACACCTTTTCTTTCACAATGCAATCGCATTACCAGTATTAAAGTTTATCCTTAATATTGTGTTAAAGATATAACAAATATACAGGATGTTCATGACAATTACTCTCTCATTAAATGGAGTTCATCAGTTGTACATAAAAATTACATGAAAGGTTTTGTCTCATGAATATTATTCAAAATGTTCATGAAAATCACTGCCTCATGAAAGGTACAAACTGTAGAAGACATGACAAATATACAGGAAGGTTCATCATGAGAACTTTTGTCTCATGAGTATACAACATTTTCATGAGATCACTGTCTCCTAGGAAGTACAAAATGTAGAAGATATGAAAAATATACAGATGGCTCATGGCAATCAACGACCTTGAGCAATAGCTGACTTATAACAACTATGCGAAAATTTCGGGAGGAATAGGTATATATTTACTATTTGACTTCTCCTTTAGGCATTTGATGTAAAATAAAAAGGGGTTCCATTCATGCATGGCGCCATTTTCCCGCTGAGAACTTTAGCTTCGTCCCCTGTTGATAAAGACGACTTTAACATCTTGAGCATGCTTTTGATTTTCTGTGAGATCATCTTTAGTGAGGTCATCGACCATGAAGTAGTTTTCGTTGCCCAGAGATGCTCGCGTAGACTTCATAACGTTTACTTTGTCCCGAAATGATAAAACTTAAACAGGATGTGTCGTGGGTAAAAAACTGTCTACAGTAATATAAGTAGTTGTGTTACACTCTAAAAAATCAAGTGCTAATTTCAGCACCTCAAGATTTGGAGGCAGCACCTGTATGGGCACGCATAGGGACTGCCCAAATTGTTCTAGAGTAGCACTTGTACACGTGCTATAATTCAACACCAGTCAAAGTGCTACTTTAAACACTTTAAGTGTAAGCCTTTTTACACTTCTAGTGCGTTTAGACGCACGCAGCTCGCACACACACTTCTAGTGTATTAAATAACCCCTTTTAGAGCCCCCCCAAACGGCAAAACTAGTGTGATAGCGCCTTACAGGCAACCAGCTGTTGTTTTTAACTCACATAACTTGGTATTTTAATCGTGTTTTTAGCTTTTCTGTGAATGTACTTTGCATGACTTGTGAAGTAAAATAACCCGAGATCAATGAGGACTGTCTAGGACTTTTGAGGTAACGTGAGAGAGAATAATTTGAGTTTTGCTTTCTTTCCCGAGTTGAAAAATCACTTAATTGTACTCCATATTGGTAACTTTTTGTATATACTGTACATACAAGTTCATACCACCTGTGTACATTAACATAACATTAAGCTGTTTAGTGAACCCTGAATACTAGCCTTTTGTCTAGTTTCACTCTGGCTTTTGAACAGACTTTGGATGCTCTTTCTTGTATCCTGTATAACAATGATATTGTGCAGTAATGATAGCTGTGAATTGGAACGTGTTAACTTAAAAGTGAACATCACCCCCAAGGCGACAGGACCTTACCTGAGAAACAAAAGTTTCCTGAAAACTAGCATACCCTATTACTCTAATTCGTGTGCATGTTTTAATAACGAACTACTTATAGTCATATGTGGTGACGTACAATCCAATCCGGGCCCCACACATGACTTTCAATCAACTTCAACGTCCTACACCCCACATCGCTAACGCAAGAAATATTCTGCAACTGAATACACCAGTTTACAGTTGTGTGCGCCATTTTAAACAAAGCCAATGACCTATAGGTCATGTATTTATGCGTAAATTAAGATTGCGCCCATGCAAATTGTGATGATGTCACTGCGTGCGCGCTGCGTTGTGCGCGCATATATCATCATTTGCATGGGCGCAATCTTAATTTACGCATAACTACGTGACCTCGGGTCATTGGCACCCTGTTTGGGTGCAATCTAAAATGGCGCCCAGTCTGCGCATGCGCACTGATACAACTGTAAACTGGTGTATTGTATAAACTTTGTCCCATTACTCATGAGTGTTTAAAGCTCCCTAATTACACGTTGAAGCTTTTAAAAACACTTGGAATTGATAAGAGAATGGGTAAATATAGAGGATACAGAGGATGTAGAGCCTGAACCAGAAAACAACGAAAGATTCAAGTTATGTGTACACCACGCGCTGAACCCCAAAACCTGGTGCATGTTGGAATTGATAGGTGGAACATACTCTAATGAACACAATTTCAGGATGTTTGATACCTAAACTCGACGAGTTGTCTGTGTTTTTACATGGACATGGAATTCACATAGCTTGCATCACAGAAACTTGGTGTCAGTCGTTTATCCCTGACTATTCAATGACCATTAACAACTATCACCCCCCCCCCCTTGGGGGCGGTATAGCTTGCTTTATGTGTACATTCATTTATTCCTGTATCGATGTTACATGAACTAAGAGAGAACAATGCTGAATCTGTTTGGGTTTAGCTCAAACCACGTCGCTTACCCAGGCAGTTCAACCCAATCATAGTTGGATCTTTGTTCTTACCCCACAACAATAAGCATGAACATGACAAAATGTTACAGCACATTTACAGACCCTTAGACTCCGTACTATGTCGTTATTCCGGGGCTGGAATCATCCTGATGGGCGATTTTAACCATATGCCTGACCATCGTCTAAAAAGGAACTACCAACTCAAACAAATGGTTAAACTGCCTACACGTCTGAACGCCAAACTTGATCTTGGGTACACTAATATGGCCGCCTACTACAAAAAAACCAAGAATCGAATCCGCACTTGGCCTTTCAGATCATCGGGTAGTGCTGTGCCCCCTGAGCCTTCATTCTCAGCTCCTTGTCCAAGAAAATTGAAAAAAAAGAAATGAGAATCTACAGTCATAATAAGAAAGCTCTCTTTGCGAATGATATCTAAGAAGTGAATTGGTTACCACTTTATAGAAATCCATCTTGTCAGGACAAATATGAAATATTTGAATGCACAATCCATTCACTTATTGCGAAGCATTTTCCTTTTAAAACTGTAACTACACTTGAATCCAAACAATCGTGGGTGACCGAACAATTCCGTGGAGTGATACGCCAGCGTCAACGTGCCTTCCAGATTAATAACCCAAGTTACCCTGCTCTGAGAAATAAGGTCAATCGTCTAAGGAAGACCCTCCGCAAGCGTTATTATGATCACTTTGTAGATTAGCTTGATGATTGGCAACACCATAACTGGTGGAGAGAAGTGAAGTCCCTGACAGGTCAGCAATCCAACTATGACCCTCTATGTAATCTTATGGATAACGCTGCAGAAGGTGATGCGACTAAACTGGCGGATATGATCAACACTTTATTCGTATCTGTTTTATCTGATCTCCCCCACTCGACCCCCCTGATACGGACATAGAGTGTATTCCCCCTGATGAATATATTATACGTGTGACTGATGTCGAGAAACAACTTATGTCCATTGATACAAAGAAATCCCCTGGTCCAGACCAAATTCCTTCTTGGATTCTTAAGGAATTTCCCCACATATTAGCAGGACCTGTTTGATAAATGCATCTCTCACCCAATCATATGTGCCACCAATTTTGAAATCGGCCAATGTTATTCCTATTCCTAAAGTGAACCCCCCTACATTAATAGAAAATCACCTAAGACCAATATCCCTGACCCCTGCTTTAGCTAAGCTTTTTGAAGGATTCATTCACAAATGGTTGTGGAAATAATATCTACCACACGTTGATGAAAGTCACTATGGTAGTGTACCTGGTTCATCCACTACCTTGGCTCTACTTGATCTCTTACACCATTGGTATGATGAAACTGACTCTATGAAACAGGCAGTTAGAGTAATTTTAGTAGATTTGAAAAAGGGTTTTGACCGTATTCATCACAGTGTGTTTATCAATAAGCTTGTCAGGCTCGGTGTTCATAAAAAAAAGTTGTCAGTTGGATAAGATCGTTTTTATGTCAGAGACAACATGGGGTAAAACTTGGTCAATCCATCTTCGCCCGAGTGGACGTACGTTCAAGGCGGTGTTCCACAAGGGACCAAACTCGGTCCTCTTTCGTTGACGAATTACCTCCATGGACAAAGGCCAATGATATGCAAATCAATCCACAGAAAACAAATGTAATGGTAATACATTTTTACTTAAGATGCGATTTTCACCACCTTTGATGGCAAACCCGTAGACTGTGTCCAAGAAATATAGTTGCTAGGATTATGGATCAATGATAAATTGAATTGGAATACTCATGTGGAAAAGGTTTATGTAAGGGCTGTAAGTCGTTTGTTTCTCTTGTTCCAATTACGTAGAGCCGTTCTTGTTGAAGACGATTTGTGCAGGTACTACAAAGCTTGCATAAGGTCTGTATTGGAATATGCATGTCAAGTTTTTCACGGGGGCCTAACAAAAGAGCAACCTAATTTATTGGAATCAATACATAAATGTGCCCTGAGATTAATCACCCCAACCTTATCTTATATACCATGGACTTATTACGGATGGACATTCAACGTGATTCTTTATTTGATCCAATGAAAGTCGCCGCCTTCTGATTATGTGCATCTTAATGAGAACATTCAGCTGTTTTAACACTAACGACTGCTTAAGAATCTTCGGCCATTGACAAAGTAGCAGTTTCCCTCTCTTGGGTTTTGTTTGGATGTTGTGATCTGTAAGAGTGTGTCATGAATAAAAGCATCCTCAATGGGGAGCAGCAAAGTTGAAAAGCAGACGATTTTGGTGATATGAAATGTATTATTACTGATTCGCAAACTTTCGCACTCACCTATGACCTTATAAAACAGTTAGAAGGCCATGATCTTGATAAAACCCGTGTAACTCTGGAATATTATGACGAAATAAGGGGAAACGGGATTTTTAGATCACAACCAATCCAACTATAAACTATATCTAATATATCAACATGTTTTTTCAATATAAAATACAGTACACGGACCAACAATTTCAGATTATAAGCCAGAACTGCACATCGATTTTCCATGATTTAGGCGAGTAATTATCTTCTGCGCAGGTAAATATTAACATGATTGTGTAAAATCACTATCTTGATTCTGTCCCGGCTTTTTGGCAGCGACCATCATGAGATCAAAGTGAAGAAACATGTTCGGAATGTTATTGAGATGACATCGATGGAGACAATCACAATGAATTTGTTAAGAAAACGATGAATATCCATCCGTATTGAAGCTTTAAATGTACTTAACATTGATTCCCTAGCTGATCGTAGAAATAATATGTGCTTGCAATTATATAACCAAATACAGAAACCTGAACACAAACTAAATGACCTTCTCCCATCAAAACGAGAGACAAGATATAACCTTAGGAAAAGTAAACGCGTGAGTCTGCCCAGGTGTAAAACAAACCAATTTAAGAATAGTTTTATCACTAGGTGTGACTATAATCTACAATAAGCAGGTAATCAGTGCAATATACATTTTAAACCATTCAATATACTTTTGAACTTGTACTTCGACACATGCAGCTGGTCTTTTGATTATTTATATATATATATATATTTATATATTATGTTTGCCTCAGAGTATTAACTTGGAACAATTATTCAATACATGCAGATATCAGTTTATACCCACACGTTGACGTCCCTAATACCCCATTCACAGTGGCCTCAAACACCGCGACAAACACGTGTGATTTGTTTACTTACCTATCACTGACCTCTTTTCTCCAGCAATGGGTAACATAAAGTGAAATAGAAATAAAGTAACCAGTGGATTCAAATTGATTTTATTATTATGTAGATATTATAGTTATCCAAATAAGAATATTTCACACTTCAAAAAATTAAAATATTCTAACTGGAAGCAATAAAAATGCTAGTTTTCTAAAAAGTAATATGATCGAGGATACAAAAAGCAACTTGACATGTTTACCTTTTGCAAGCTTGCCTCATCGTTTTTTCCGTGCCGTGGGGTCACTCGCCGGTCATGAGCCATGCTACACGTGTTTGTTACGGAGGTAATAAAAATCACCCGCTGCAGCGTGAATGGGTACGTGATATTTATCCCGCTGCTGCAGCGGGATAACTTTTCTACTGTGAATGCATTTGTAGCGGTGTTATGGCGGTGTCGCCGCTCCGCTACAATGCCGCTACAAATTTCAAAACCACTGTGAATCGGGTATTATAAATATATTATATATTATTATTTTTGGATGCAGAGTTTACTTGATTGATCATTGCAGCTTTTTCACTTCTTTACTTTCTTTTCTTTTCCCCTCTCTTGCTGTCTTTTCTTGTCTATTCAAGATTATGTTGTTTCCCCTTTTTTCTTGTAATTATTTATTTGTAATATGATATACCTAACAGCTTTGTAATGTTCTTTGTAATAATGAACTCCTTGTATTTATATTAATAATTTATCAATTTCATTGTAGTCAATTTAATAATGTTCATAATTATGTTGAAAATATTTGTCTTATCCAGCCCTTTGGTTGCTATGAATGAATAAATAAATATAACACTTTTGCACCCAATATAGTGCTACAGAACACACACGAACAGCATGCACAAAATCACACCTGTAGTGCTGAAAACTAGCCCTTCTGTTAAACAGCTCTAACATTATTTTCAGCCTACTTTAAGCACCTTAAACATACCCCTCAAGACGCCTCATGTCACACTCATAGTAACGAATGTAAGTAGTCACTTATATGAGTTAAAAAGAATCATTTCATAATTGACAAAAACCATTGTAAAATCACAACATCCCTTTAAAAAGTAATACATGTATTTGTATCCAAAGGTAAAAACAAAAAATCTGTTTCATGCATAATGATAAAACAAAAAAGCTCAATGGTATCATCATGCACAAGCAGAATTATTAGGCAATGATAAGAACACCTTCTTAGAACTCCGCTCTTTTATAGCCGAGTGGCGACTAGTTATCTCATTTTAATTTCAAATTACTTTGAATTTCTTCATTTTAAGCACTGCCTTAGCACCTGGAATATGCACAGACATTCAATACCCTTTCTTTGTACATAGTACACAATCTTCTTCCGACTTACATTCTCAAAAAAGATAAATACCTTATCAGATCCCTACTCTTTTATAGCCGAGTGGCGACCTATCTCATTTGAATTTTAAATTACTTTGAATTTCTTTTGTGTGAAGCACTGCCGTAAGCCCCTTTCACACCGGATCTGCGTAGAGTTGCGTGGTGTTGCGTACCGACTACGCCGAAGTTAAGCTGCGTACTCATGAATAAATTAATGATTCGGCGTAGTCCCTGCGTAGGTTATGCGTAGGCTTGCGTACGATGGCGTATAGTTACGTACCATGTGCGTAGGCAATTGTCGTAGTGCTGCGTATGCTTGCGTAGGCCTGGCGTAGGGTTACGTACGCTTGCGTAGGCCTGGTGTAGGGTTGCTTACGGTTGCGTACGGTTACTTACTGTGTGCGAAAATACCATGGAAAAATACAATAGACGCTCGTAGGAGCCGCGAATATAGCCACTGACGCTTTATAAACCTATATATATATATATATATATATATATAATATGTTAAAAAGACAGTTCAATTTTTTGTATATATGAACTGTGCAGTGAACTAAGAATTGTACATGTTATTACATGTGAACATAACTTGATCTTAGTATAATAAAAACAATCTGACAAACTGTGACGTCCAAAGGGCAGTGGGTCTCTTTTGCATGCGTGAAATAGGGCTGCAACGCCAATTTGTGTAAAATAGTGAGTGAAGAAAATAACATCAAATTTTTATAAACCTGCCATAAGTTTTAATAGTAAAAAGTGGCATTTGGTACACGTTTTGGACCGTTAAACTTTCAGTTTTTTTAGTAGGTATTAGCAACTGCTGAGGTTATTTTGCAGTAATGTTAATTTGTTCGAGATTTTATTTTCCTAAGAATGCAGACATTTTTGTGATTGTACTACATAATTGTACTATGTATCATTTACAAGGTTAATAAATGCATTTTCTTTTGATGTACATTGCAATGTCACGTGATGTGATTTGATACCTCAAAACGCCAACAAAAGAGAGCGCTTATTTGGATTTATGAATAAATGAGGACAGAAGTCTGATATTTATTGAACATATCCCCCTTTTAACTCATTTGTAAAATATAATTCCATAACATTTTCCTGAAAGTGTGAAGACGAAATCTGTTGTCCTTTGTCCGTATTTGTGTGTGACAATGTCATGATATAGATGTTAGTCATTTATTAGATTTAAAAGAAATACTTCTGACGTACACACTCACTCAGTCTCACTAACAGAGTGAGACAAAATTATTTCTTTGCTCATTTCAATTAAACAAAAATATATTACAAAATAACATACAAACAGAACCACAAACGTACACACAAGCAAACAAACCGACACAAATACATACAGATTTTCACTAACATAATAACATTTCGCATGAGGCATCAGTTTATAAATCTTATCTCTGTTTATTATATCAACAGCCTGAGATGTCAATTTCACAAATTGAATAAACCATAACAAAACAAAACATGTTAGTCTGAAATACCTTGTAGTAGTACAAACAGAATTACAAGCAAGAATACAAAATAAAGTTGAATAAACACTTTATCTTCATGAAAAGAATAAATGTGAGAACGCACACATGTAAACAAAAATAGCATTTTCCTTCAAAATAATGATCAATATCTGCCAAGTTTACATCCATGTGTATACCAACAAAAAAATTGTATACGTTTTTAATGCTTCGTCGGACTGGCGTAGGGGTAGCTTATTGTTGCGTAGGCTTGGCGTACAGTTGCGTAGGCTTGGCGTACAGTTGCATAGGCTTAGCGTACAGTAGCGTAATGTTGCGTAGACTTGCGTAAAAATTGCGGACTATCTGCGTAAAATGTCTACGCCGAAGGTACGCGAAAAAAGTTAAACATGTTTACTTTTTTGCGTTCATCTCGCGTACCCATTTGCGTCCCTCTGCCTACAGTTACGTAGGGTTGCGTACGATCGGCGTAGTCGGTACGCAACTCTACGCAATTCTACGCAAGGCCCGGTGTGAAAGCCCCTTTAGCAATTTCTCCAATAGCACGTGTTTTCAGTATTCATTTTTCTGCTCGTCATAGCTTCCCAAACGCTGCTTGCACGCCAAGTGCTGCACTTGGCATGCGTGGTGCAAATTTGTACCCACCACCCATGATTTAGCGCTTCATTTTTTAGACTGTATATGGGGGTTTTGGTACTGGTTATTTTGATATTAAGCGAGGTGCAAGACAAGGAGATCTGCTCCCGCCCTATTTATTTCTTTTCGCTATTGAAATATTGCCAATAGAAGTGAAGAATAATGAGGATATGAAAGGCATTCATATTGGAGGAATTTAAGTCAAACAAGTTTTATATGCAGATGACATGACAATACTTGATAGATATAAAGAATCGGTAGAGTAAAGGAGAATTGTATGTTATTTTAAGAATATCAGTGGTCGGGTTAATGCAGAAAAAACTAATATAATGAAATTGGGGTAAAACAGAGACAAATCAGAAAAAAATTCTTTCGGGAATGTGGTTAAAGAATTTAAAAATTTGGGGAGTCTATTTTGCGTTAGACGTCAGAATGATGGAGGAGTTGAATTATAAGGAGATTTTAAGCAAGATACAAATCTTCTCGGATGGTGGAAATCATATGGTGGTCTATCATAACTTAATCACTACTATAATTAATGAATGATACATATTTGGAAAGCTTAGAGTCTCTTCTTTCATATGATGCTACTCAGATGATGTATATTTCATGCATGAGTGATTAAAAGCAATTTGAAGGAAGGAAACTAAAAGGACATTTGGCGGGCGGTATCTGAATTTCCCTCTCTTTAAATTGTTTTTAATCACTCATGCGTGAAATATGCATCATATGAGTTGCATCAAATAAAAGAGTAGAATCTAAGCCTTACGAATATATGTCATTAATTAATTATGATTGTGATTAAGTTATGATAAAAACATCGACAATTCTAATTTCCTTTATTCTAGGACGCACTGTATATATATATAATAATTTTGTTGTATGCATGTGTATAATTATGTAGACATACAATCATATTAAATGTACATGTATGTATATGTTGTGCAAATTTAGGTACTTGTTACAAAGTACATGTTTATGCAGTCGTATATTTCAACATCATAACCTTCACCTATATCTTGCCATTATGTTGTTTATGCATGCCATATATTCCATTGCTACTACAGTATGTTGCAGTCCTCCTCTTTTCTCTTTCTACAAGCTCTCTTTCCTCCTCTCCTCTTTGCCTATCCCTTTCTTCCTTTCTTCTATTTATAATGTATATCATTTATCTGTGTTTGCGGGCGTATCCATTACAAGCTTATCGGGTTACGCGCCTACTTCCTTGTAATACAAGTTCTTTAATCATATTTATGTTCCTACGTATAAAGTGTATTGTTTCAACAGAATGCTGTCAAATATGTTGTCAAATTGAATAAAAGAAAATAAATGTTCACTTGAATTGAATTGAATTGAATCAAACTACTTCTGGGAGTGTGTGCATGTTTAAAGGTTATGGCAGAATGTAATAGCTAATTGTGAGCTAAGGGAATTAAGGTCTGTCAACTGGGTGGATATCCATTAAGGGTTGTCCGGTAATTCCCAAAGAATATATATTTTAATACAATTATTTTTGCAAATAAATATTGGATAAATAGATGTAGGGGAAAGTCCGTAATATTGTCTTTGAGTAATTTTCAACAAAAAAGCTATGGAATTAGGGAAGAAGAAAAGAACATTGCAGGGAGGGCATGTAATTTAGTCTTACATTCACAAAAGTGGGAACAAGTGAAGTTTTCATGAATTGTTAACACTGGGTTATTGAAGCCTCGTTTTAATAACCTATTCATAAAAATAATAATAAAAAAAAAAATTCTACTATTATGTCGCTCCAAATTTGGGTATTTTGAGGAGGCTAGGAACAGTGTGTGGTATACGTGCGGAAGTATGGTCGGGTGATACGTGTCGTGTCTCGCATAGTGGAGGGGGGGGGGGGGGGGGGGGG
>BEXV01003050.1:22638-37760 GCA_003118195.1 Hemicentrotus pulcherrimus | reverse complement strand
ACCCTGCCTGACCTATTATCCCGCACACTGCAGTTTACCGGGCGATTTTACAGGAATAGTTGAAGTTTATGACTGCCCTTTCGACCAATCAGATGGCTGCATTCTTTAAGTGAGGTATATAATTGTTTTTATTAGCTCAAGGGAAGGTTAAAATTGTCCAACTCCCGAGGCGTGCCGAGGGAAATAGCACAATTCTAACCTTTCCGAGAGCGTATAAAAACAACTATTTCTCGAATATTAAAGGTACTATGTCCCATTAGCAGGCCAAAAAATGAAAAGGTTAAATTGCAACTGCATTTGAAAGATAATACTAATTTAGAACTTCCCTAAAAAAGGTGGGGCTTGAAAATGTCTTCAAGTGGGAAAATAATGACTATTAGTTGTCAAATCGACTTTAGGGCTATGAAGCCCAAAAGTAATAGTCTTGATTTTCAGACAATTGTACCGAATGGTCATACGTTTTATGTTGCGCAAAGATTCAATCAGTTTAATCTTGGCCATCACAAGAAGTGGGTTATTGATGTACACAAATGCTCATGCACCCTTTACAACTCTTTTCATGTATTTAATTACCAAAGAAGAAAAAAGGCAATTCAGTCACTCAATAGTGTCTGACAGTGAAGTCTAACAAGTATACGGGTTTCCATGCATAATTTGAATATGAGGACACTGCTAACGTTTAAATTTCACAGATAGGACATACATGAAATATTCATAATTCCTGCAAAGTTCTAGAGAATTTGAGGGTGGCTGCAAAAGGGACATAGTACCTTTAAAGCAGTCATTAATACTTCTATATGCCGAAAAAAGAGTCAACTTATGACACCATCTTGGCCTTTCTCTAGTGTATGTGCACGGTTGATTTTTTTTAAGAGTGTATCTGTGAGAGTAGACTAGATCTAGATTCTAGTCTAGGCAAGATATATTTACAATTTCGGGGGTGGGCCGGCCCTGTGGGGAATTTGGAGAAGAACTTGCGCTTTCATAATTATGACACCTCACTTATTGAGTATCACCTTCAGGATCACGAGCAATATTAGTTTGAATCTCATTTTGTTAATTAAAACATCGACCAATGCATCGATCAGTGGTAGTGCGCAGTGCATAGAAGTACGGTGTGTGCAAACTCTACGAGAAAGAGTTTTGTTTAGCACTAGAGGGGTCTAGTCTAGATCTACCAGGTCTAGGCATAGATCTAGATCTAATCTAGATCTACTAGATCTATTTTGAATATATTTATGGACAATTTTACGTACCCTTTTTTGGTGTTCTTGCTGCCACCAAGTCTTGCATCTGATCATCATCAAGAAGTTGAAATCTTGGGAGAGTTTCTTCAGCCTTTTTTTGCCTTATTTGCCGTAACGGTGCGCTCTGCTATAAAATACCGACCAATTATTCGATCGCACACGTACACGTACGGTATCCTCGATCGGTCAAACCATTTTTTAACGTGTCAACCTATGGGTATTTCCGATAACTGGAATTAATCGAAGTTTACCGGGCAATTTTACAGGAATAGTTGAAGTTTATAACTGCTCTTTCGAACAATCAGATGGTTGGATTCCTTAAGTGAGGTATATAAACTGCTTTAGTAACGAAGAGCTACACTATTGATATACCTGTATAGTGAACATAACTTTTGGTTTTCTTTCAGCAATTACTTGAACTTTTGTATAAATGTGTTTAATGTAAGCATTAATTAAGCTTTTGCAGTAATTCATTATTTTGTACATTATGTACAGTTTGTATTTTATTGTTTTGCCGTGCATAATTTGTAGCATGATGTACGTACATTTTGTCGTTGTTCAAAAACTTTAAACGTCAAGATAGCGACAGCTAGAAACATGCAGGTGATAGATTAGAAAATAACAGAAAAGAAGAAAGAGTTCTCTGGTACCTCCTTTAATCAAACTAAGTTATAAAGCGAGTTATCCAATCACAGTGAAAAAGTATTGGCAAAATACAAGAATACAAAAGATTTGTATATTTATGTTCTTGTAAATAGACATACTGACAATTATATAAAAATACAGATAATAGGAAATACATAAGCATTTGTGATAGGGATAGAGACGAAAACAATAGTCATCGATGTTTATTTACGTTCTTGTAACTAAACATATTGGCATTTCTAGAAAAAAACATAGACAATAGAAAATATATAAAGATTAGTGATAGGAATAGAGAAGAAAACTATAGTCATCGTTAGGGTTGACAAAAATACTCATTTATGGTTCCATTCTGTGAGGATAAGGAGTAGGATATAAAAGCACCAGCGTGGTAAGTTTGGTGTAAGAAGACCCCTTTGGCATAGAAATCCCTGGTGATATTCTGTACCATTGATACGAGAACCTTCTCAGTCTGAATGACGATGGGACCATCCTCCAGAATCTGTCCCACACCATCGGGTAATTTTAGGTTTTTAAAGTTGCTTGCTTCTGGTCAGATAAGTGGCAATACGATGACGAACGGTCCCTATCATCTACATGTAAGTTGTAACTTAGGGAATATGCCATTATGCCCATTTTCTTTGCGGAGTAATGGAGCCATACAAACTGGTCGACACCGAGTCCTGGGTTTGCTGCTCGCCTGTCATAATTCTTCTGCTTCCTGGCTCTTTTTTGAATCTCCATGGCTAATTCTGCACTCGCATGTGCTTTCTGCAATTGGTTTCTTTGCATTATGCAGACGGTTTCCAATACGGGCATTTGCCCAAAAGTAAACTTAATTGAGGGAAATCATTACCGGAATACAGAAAGATGATAGGATATGTATTTCTAAATGTTCTACAAATCCTGATATTGAATCGTTTACTAGTATTCTGTGATGATTTGCATGTGATGTTGGTAACCATGACCTAATAAAGACGGCATACCTAATTATGAATTTACACGTAAACAATATATGTGGCTTGAAATAACACCTGTCATCATAGTTTTATATTTTGCTATAGAATAGAATTCATCTTTTGACTATAAATTGTTTCGTTTTTTACGCGAGCTAGATTTTAGCTCGTTTGAATATTAAACTCTTCAACAAAAAGTATACATATCGTTTCCATTGTTTTTTGTTTGAAGCCCTATTTATTGTTCTCTTGTGAATAACAGTTTATATATAAAATACTTAAAAAGGTCTATACTGAGCTAGGGGATGTTTGATACGTCCAGGGGCGGCGATCCGGGGGGGGGGGTGACACGTCTCATTTTCAAAAATTGTGAAAAATGGGCCTTTATTTCCATTTTTCGAGAAAATCCAAACCAAATCTGAAAAGGTGTCATGCTTATGTTTACCCTGACCTGCATGCTTTTCAGAGTTAAACAAACAAGGAATGGCAGATTGTATGAGGAATACTGTGTTGAAAGTGCATTATTAAAGTTAATAGATTTTCAAATGATAGAAAAAAAAACAATCACCCAATGTAATCAATGCTATCTTTTCATTTAGCTACATGCAGAATAGAAATGCGACTAGTTAAGTGCATGTAACATTGTGTCACAAGTACTAATTTGGACAAATAACAAAGGTAACCATGGTACTGAGAACCATGGTACACCGAAGCATTGTTACCCTAGTCCGGTGTTACGATGTTTTTTTTTTTTAACCATGGTTACCATGGTTCTATGTCCAAAGTACCATCCACCATAAGAACCATGGTAACCATGGTACTGAAAACAATGGTAATTATTTTATAAATTTTCCATAACGGTATCAAGAAACATGAAATGATAAGCCTATTTGGACTAGTTACTTTTATTGGTGGTAATAAACTTTAAACTGCTTCATTCATGTCTCCTTTGCACATCACTAACCTAACATGTACTGCATATGTGGCTATCTTCCTAATATATATTACAAGATACCTTCCCTGCATGACCAAACGTTTCACCATCACCTCCGTTGGTTAGCCTCTGGTAACTGTTTACCATTGTTTGATTACTGTTTGAATCTAGATCATTATATTCAACTTCTGGTGTCCAGTCTGATTCAAGTTCTGACTCACCAGAATTCCCTTTTGCTTGGGTGGTACTGCTTGCTTCATATCTTGATGATGTACACAGGTACATGTAATAGGTAGTATTATCCTTCTGCAATGTCCGCAATAAACATGATAGAGAGACCTGCCAATCGATTTATTAAATATTTTTTCACGCCGTGCACGGTTCCAAAAAGTTTGTAAATTGCCGTTCAAAATAAGAATCGTTGAAAAAACAAAATGGTTTCGAAAAACTTTTTTTTATAATTTAAATAATGTTATTTAAAAGTCACATTAAGTTCATATGAAGCGAGTGTACATGTGTTTCTGATTATGGAGATTTCATCATTTCACTAACATACTAATTGTACGTCGATTCACTTCTATAAAGAAAACCAGTAAATATGGAAACCCTGGTAAATTAAATGTATCTCAGGGGTGGTGTAGCATCATTAAAAGAGAGGAGGCACCAGCATAAAAGATGCTCTGAAACACACACATAGTTAAAAACCTGCAAAATGTGAACACAAAGCAGGAAAAACTACATTTTTAGACGTTGAAAACCCCACATTCTAGTTATCAAGCATCATCGTAGTCACTGTTTCTATCTTCACATGCATCTGGATGTGTAGGTATAGTGCTTCCACATCGTCGTTGTGTATAATATGCTCTCACGATTCATTACCATGTACAGTCGTCAAGAGAAACTTTTGTTTTAAAAAGTATGCATATAATTTGTTGAAAAGTCCTATTTTCATTGGACTTGTTATCAATTACAAGTACCAACATGCTGTAACCAAAAAATTCCCAGCCAAATGACAAATGCAAGGATTTCAGTAGCATATACTATTATCAGATATTCTACTTTGTCACTGATAATATTTTTTATGAAACAGGGAACATGACTGACAAAGAAAGCGGACATAATACACAGTTCCTCAGGTAGACAAAGGAACATCCCTTCACTGCTTTTATGTAAAAATTTGCAAAACAGGTGTCACATGCATATTCACTTTTTACATAATCTTTGTCTACCTGAGGAACTGTATATTTGGTTATATTCATAGTGAACAGAAGCCTGCTGTTATTCACATTCGTGCCATTTTATTTACATAGTGCATTGGTGCCTATCAATAATTGTCATATTCTTTTCTTCTTGCTTGCCATTAGTTTGCACTGTATGCGTGCATTAAGTGAGTTGTATTTGAAACTGAACGTGCATATCACTCCCAAACTCGCAGTAGTTTGAAATTGGACGATATGCAACTCGGCTCCACCTTGATTGCGTCTGAATCACAAATTAGGAGAAAATATTGATGAAAAAATCTCCTTCCGACAGATTTGTCATTATCAAAGGAGTCTCTACGTTGTCAACGTTCTTTTGGAATTTATATTGCGAAGGTTAGAATAGCAGCTGACGTGTAGCTTGGGTGAGATTGTATTGTGTGTTACTTTGGAGTATGAACAATTTGGGGATTTAAACAAGGAAGTGAGATTAAAATGTAAAAGAGAGTGTGTGTGGGTAATTTAGTTTGGATATAATTATGTCTAAGTATGTGAGAAGAAGTGTTAGAGGCAAACATAAGGAGAAATGAAGGTGATATCATATTTCTGGTGTGGATGAAGCGGAATGAATCAGTATTTTACTTCGATTTTCTTTTATTTAAACTGAGATTTTAAAGCTAAGTATGTAGTAGATCCACTCTTTCTCTTCCACCTCTGCTTTAGATCTCTCTTTGTTTTCCTCTCTCCACCCTTAACCATGTGTTGTGTTGACATGTATTTCCGATCATCTAGATTTCAATGTTTTACAATTTAATGACTTTAATGACATAGGACACACTTGTGCTTGCATTCATTAATTTTTTTCTCTCCAAATTTTTCTATCCTGTTTCGTACATAAGTAAAGCATTTGGAATGAAACATGATCATAACGTAGCCTTTTACATTCATATTAATGATTTTTGCTACTATGTAGTATACAACAGTCTAGATGTATTCATATTTATTTTCATTTCAGAACAACAACAAATTTATTTTAAGAAGAATTATGAGGGCTGTAAAAAAAAAAAAAAAAGATGACGGAGTGGACGAAAAACTAAATAAATAAAATTCGTAATTACACTCGGTGCAATTCAGAGATGGCACCACAGCGACCTAACTTTCTGTCATGATGAATTTTAGCTGTAATTACATCACTATAACACCAACGGTAATCCAGGGGGCTTGGCCTTTTTAAAGGATGTGGTGGTGGGGGGGGGGGGTCTTTAGCTGGGGGCTCCAATGTGCTATTATTGCAAGTAATGCTAGCTACTCTCTTTTGTTTTGAGGGGGTGGTGTTAAGACCCAAATAAAAGGGAACAGGGCGACCAAACGTTAATAAAAATCCATTTCTTTTTTTTAAAGGACCGTAGCGACCGAGCAAGGAAGATTGAACTATTTGGGGGAAGAAATGTAATACTATACAGACAAATTTAGGTTTCTTACCCCATCCTCCAAATATGTTTAGTCAGCTTTATAAATCGTTAATTTAGATACTCTTGGCGATTTCCAATTATCTGAGGAGGGGGGAGGGGGGGGGGGAGAGCCCCTTTGAAGATTTTCCGGTGAGATACTCCCTCATTCCTTTTGATTAACCGACCTTCAATGAAGCAATATTGTAAATTTGCTGTCAGTGTTGTTGTTGATATTATAGTCCTGTATTTTTTAGTAGAGTAGGCCCTACTGGAATTTGTATTTCACACAATCAAGCCTGTTCCTATAGGTATTGCATACAAAAGGAATCACAATACTAATATAGCTGTGGTTTACAGGCTGACATATTGTGCTTATTTCTAATTCGAGGGAACAGAGCGATCGACCATGAAGACTCTAACTTTTGTATTACTGAAACTATACTCTCTAGAATGTTACAGCAAAACTATCGTATGTACACATTGTAGAAGGTTCTGTATACTGAAAAAGGAGCAGGGGCTACAGCCTCCTCAACCCCCCCCCCTCCCCACTCTACCGCGGCCAATGAATTATTGTAAACACCCCTTGTTTATTAATTGTTTGCAATAGTTTATAGTGCAACTTCTTTTTCTTTTTCTTCTTCTACTCCTTCTTTATCTTCTTCTTCTTATGTTTCTTCTTTCTTTATCAATCCTTACTTTCTTTGATATTGGAGTGTATTAACCAGGTAACCATAAGGAGGGGGCAAAATGAGAGAGGGAGAGAGAGAACGGTAGGTCATACAATATGGGGAGTAAAACAGAAAGTAAGAGAGAAAGAGCAAGGGGAGAGAAATGAAGTGAGAGAGAGGGAGAGAAAGAGAGATATGTGTAAAGGGCGGAAGAGAGTGAGAGAGAGAAAAGGGGATGGGGCGGAAAAAAGTGGGGCAGAGAAATAACATGAGGACGAACAAATAAAGAATAGTTTCAATGATTTTAGTGCAACTGGATCTTGACGAAAGACTGATTCAGATATGGGGGGAATTTCCTTTCTGGCCCTTTGAAAGTCCCTGACTGTACCATTTTTCTGTTAGGTGGAATTGCACACAATACAGCTATGTAAAAGGATCTACGGGCAGATTTACTCATATTCATTTCAAATGAAAATAACTTGAATATTGAAACCACCGCAATGAGTTAGAAGCACTCATTTCTGTAATATCTATTTCATGGTATCATAATTTTATGAGGATATTAGACCTCTCTTTCTCTCTCTTTACGTCATTTGCTCGCATTAAAATCTCTCCTTTCTATCTCCCCCTGTCGTTCTAAATATACCCCCATATTCATTTCAGAGTTTCGAAAACATCCGCCCCAGTCTTTAAAGGTAAAGACCAGTATTGGAAACGCCCCAATTTCCCCAACACAATGTACTTTATAATTATTCTTATCTCAAAAAGGGAGTGGTTGGTGCACATTTTGGTGCAACCTTAAAGTAGATCCATGTTTAGGCCGATCAAAACCCGAATGGGGTCCCCTCGTTTTGATACATTATACATGTAATAATTTTCACGTATTTCCTACTAACAGCTTTCCTAATCAATTCCATTTTCCTTTAGTTAGCGATGGCGGAAGAAGTTCTGACTGATGCTCTTTTGAATGCCCTTTCCAAGAAAATTGATATAGCACTTTACCCAGCCAGCGATTTTGCCGTCGACCTGGGCTTCGATTTCGCCGCCGCCAGTACAGCGGAGCAGCTTTCATTTCAGACACTGAATCCGCAGGGGAAATACGAGCATCTTCTTAAAAAGTTTGTCGACACTAACGGTCGGGGGGCAAATGATCTCATCGATATATTCAAAGATAAACAGAAGATGGACCTTGTCAACTTTCTTGAAGAAGGTGTGTCTTTCTTAGAATTTTGGTCATCCAGTAATTGCGAAAACTTTTAGTCACCACTTTCTCTGCCACCAACATATAACACACTTCGGTGACAGTTCAGTAGTGAGGTGATTGACAATGAGATTAAACTGTTCATGATAATTAATATAATGCTTGAATTGTTTTTGTAGATTTTTAAATTGTTAGTGATATCAATAAACTGTAATGAAACTGCTAATGATATTTTGATACTTTGACGTTGGCGATTGGCATACAATCTTTTGGGCGATTCATCATTAAATAATCAATTAGGCCTATACATAATGGATAAATCATGTTCATTATTTTTTTGTACACAGCCATCAAAATTCGCAGCCATTTACGTAGACCAGAGCCTGGACCTGCGAATTCCCGGTACCAATTCATTTGGAGATTTGTAGCAGGTGAAATTTTCTCCAGAGATTAATTTTCTTTAATTTTAACAAGTTTGTTTTGGTTTCATGTGTTAAGTATTTATAATTGAAACTACATAAATCAACAAAATAAATAAACAAAAATGAAAATAAAGAAACAAAGGTGCAATGTAATTAGTCCCAACTGGAGAAAACAAGACTGCTTCCTCCCTTTTTCGGTTCCATGTGTTAAATATCTATAATTGAAAATACATACATAAATAAATAAACGAATACAAATTAAAGAATGAAAATAAAGAAACAAAGGTGCAATGTAATTAGTCCCAACTGGAGAAAACAAGGCTGCTTCCTCCCTTTTTCGGTTCCATGTGTTAAATATCTATAATTGAAAATACATACATAAATAAATAAACGAATACAAATTAACGAATGAAAATAAAGAAACATTCCCATGTGGAGAAGAAAAAAAAAGAATGCTTCCTCTCCACATCACCGAATAATGATTTTGACAGCACATCCGAAAATCTAAATTGTTATATCTTTTTTTTTTCTGTTTATGATTAGCATTTATATTCAATTTCTTGATTCATACATTTTGTAATGTTTTATTGCAGGTCTGAGCTTGGTTGTAGCTCTCTTGGCTATTGTAGTGGCTTACAATTGGCATAATATATTCCCTGGTAAGCTGATATCATTAGATCACTATAATTTCTCTTGCTTTGATTAAGCAAGGTGCCTGAATCTTGCCATGGGTTCGATGCCTGGTAAAGGACATACGTCCTTGAGAAAGATTTATCTGTGCTCCTCTCCACCGAGGTGTTAAAAGTGTAGCCGGTAGGATAAGGACACGCGATAGTCCACTGTGATTGGATCACATAATTATTTACGTGTGTAACTCTCTCTGCATTGGTCTAGCCAAGAAGTTACTTGCTGGTAACTTCTTGGTCTAGCATGTGCGCGCCTGTAAAAGGGCGACTGGCTGAAATGTTCCCCATTCATGCGAGTGGAGTGGAGAGTTTTACTGTAAAGCTTCGATGTATTGCTAGGGCAGCTATCTGGTTAATAATGAACATCCTTCAGTTGAGATATTTGAACAAATCAGGAATATTTTGCTATATACTTTTGTTCGCGTGTTTTTGTTTCTTCTCACAGAACTGGGAAAATGTGCATCGTCGCCCTGTCAAAATGGAGGCACTTGTCATGAGCTCAAAGGAAAGTACTCTTGTAATTGCACAACTGGCTATGGAGGCTACAACTGTGAGACAGGTAGGCCTATATATGTATGTATGGCTCATCATAATGTGTGAACTTCTTCTAGAATACATAATAAACCATTAGTCTTATGACTCATTACGGAGACACTATGCGATGGATATGGCAACAACTGTCTATCAGTTTATATATTTGACCAAATCAGGAATAGTTTGCTTCCTATTTTTGTTCGCATTAACAAAAAATCTCACACAACCGGGTAAATGTGTATCGTCAACCTGTTAAAATGGAGGCACTTGTCATGAGCTTCACGGGGCGTACCCAAGGACATGCAAAAAAAACTCGCTAGGGAGGCATCAACTTGCGGAACAGGGGTTATTGTAACGTGATATTTTAAAATAATGAAAAAATTACACTTATTTCTCACCTTATTTCGACCATTCTGAAGAAGTTATTTGGTTTATAGGGGTATGGAGATATACCAATTCTGGTAAGAAATTAAAAGATTAAAATTATGTCGGTAAAAAACTTGATATATTTCTAAAGACCATTAAAATGATATGACTGTTACATGTACAAAAAATAATCAAATACTCTTAGGACAAAAACGGGGACGTTGTAATTCAAAATGAAATATTTATCTGATTTTATCATTATTTTGTGTGTATTTATTCCAGAATACATAGCAGAAAACTTCAGCCTTGAAGACTGTCAAGACACATTACGGAGACACTATAAGAATGATCTCTTTAACATTAATACCAAGCCGTGGAATAAAAAACATGACGTGGACCTAGAGCAGCTCTACACGACCGTCAGCCTCTACAAAGTAGACAAGAATAATATTCCGGACAGCCCCTTACATAAGTTAACTTTGAACGGATCAGCCAACGATATATTCCAGACTAAAGTTCGTGGATCGTTGCCAAAAAGAATTGTGTTGTTTGGGGAGGCTGGCCGGGGAAAAACTACAGCTATAGCTAAAATGGCTTATGATTGGGCCAATCATAGAGAAGACTCCCCTTTAAAGAATGTGAAGTTGCTCTTTGTTTTCAAGATGAGAAACATGAATGATAAGACAGGAATAACCGAAGCCATTGTTTCGTTGCTAGAGAAGAAATACAAGAAGTATAAAAAAGAGCTCGAAGATTATATCGATTCCCATGAAAAGGATAATGCTCTTCGACGGTTACGATGAATTTAGTGGAAAGATACGTTGTGAGAAAAACGAAGATGGCGTCATTGATATACTGTGTCAGAGGAGTTGTAGTAAATGTCGGGTCTTGGTAACGTCTCGCCCCGTAAGAAGAGAAGACTTCTATTTCATAAATGTAAACTACGCTTGTATGGTAATAGAAGGATATTCTCAACAACACGCCACAGATTTCATCGAAAAATTCTTTCTTTCCAATGAAACAAAAGGAACAGAACTTAAGAAATATTTGGAAGAAGACATCGTTACCAACGAAATGATCGCCACGCCCCTTTTTTGCACTATGGTGTGTTATTTGTGGAACGAAGGCTATATTCATGGAAACTTCACCCGAACAAAATTGTTTGATGATATCATGGAGTTCTTGAGGACACACCTGAATAGAAAGAACGCGCGAGATAGAGTCGAGAAAGATCTGCTCGACGACACAGTTGTTTCGGTTGGGCAAGTTGCCTTTAGGAAATTGAGCAACAAGAGTGATCTGAATCCATTACTGTTTATTGAGGACGATTTTAGTGAAGTTCATGATGATAAAGTAAACCGTGGCTACTTACTTGGTCTGTTAACAAATAACACGAAGACGGATAGTGACTTTGTCATTTACATTGAATTTTTCCACAAGTTAGCGCAGGAATATTCAGCAGGAAGATATCTTGTAACTGCCCTCGATGAAGGAAAAATTAGCGACATTGGCTTTTCAGTAGTCAATGACATGAAAGAGATCTTTCGATTTGCATCAGGGACATCGGTTTCGGCGTGCCGTAAATTTGTGGCATCTCTCATTGAAGGGTACCGGTTAAATTATTTGCACACACGTCACCTCTATCATCAATTCATCTTAGATTTCATTAGCGAGGCAGGAACTTGTGCAGAGCAATCTGAAACGTATTTGACGAGTCTTTTTAAAGGTGGAAAACTGCATCTGCCAGTTACAGCATCAGCCGTGGTTGGATTTGATAAGCTACCGGGATCTGTTAAGGAGAAGGTAAACAATAGAGAGGGGCGTGGTGGGACGGAGAGAGACAGAGGTAGAGAGGGAATGGGAGGAGATGTAAATAAGAGAGGGGACGTGGAAATAAAATGAGAGAGATGGGGAGAAGGGGAAGAATAAAGGGAAAGAAAAGAATGGATGCGAATCAAAGTTTGTCAAAGTCAAGCATGGCCCACGATGTCCACTTCTCTAAAATTTACGAAATACCTCAATCTTATAGAAAACCTCATCTAATATTTTAACGTTTGAGAAAACTATTCCATACATTTTGTAAGAACTGTTATAAAGTTTATAAACAAGATAAAAAGAAAACTCATTTCTACAAAAGAATGTCGTGTTCGACAGTCTCATTATATTGCAACCATTTTGATTTCTGTAAGAAGAATAACCATATTTTGCTTGTTTGTTCATTTTTATTTTTCGGGGGGACAGTGTTTTATTCAGAAGACACAATGAAACTTTAACCTTAGATTACAATAGCCTTTTCGTTGAAGAAATGACACTGTTTTTCTGTCCATTCAATTTTGGGGTTCGGCAACTGACTGTTTCCAGCAGTACATCGAATTCTTTTTATAATGCCTTTAAACATTAAAACAATCCGGGCTGGATTCTATTTTACTGAACTTGCTCAAGGAAACTTATGAATACCCTTTCAACTGTTACCATGGTTTTGCGTTGTAGATCACATCCATTGACATCTTCGAAACGACCAATTCTCCATACGTATTTGCGAGACTATGGAATAGCATGCATACTTGTATCCACCTCACGCATGTGGAGATGTATCTGGATGTTCCACCGACCATCTCGCCTCTGATGGAGCCCCTGTACTCTGTCAACAGCTTCACCACTGCTCTACAGCGATCTGCAGATGACTACATGCAAATCTTGATGTTCCTTCCGGACCTCAGGGAACTCATCATAGATCCCTTTCACTTTCAGGTTCCTGGATCGAATCACTTGCCCGTTCCACTGGTACGGTTTGTTTCTGTTCACACTCATCGTAATTTTTTTTTTTCTGTCGTTCCTCACGTTATTTTTTGTTTCTTTCTTTTATCACATGTTCTTATGTAATTCTTTTTTTTTATCATTCCATCATGTCTTCCTACCATTCTTTATGTTATGCTTTGTTTTTCTTTATATCACCTTTCTTACATTATTTCTTTCTTTTTATTCTCTTATTCTCTTGCCATTTCCTTACGCTATCTTTTTGTTACTTCCTTCTATCACCTTTTCATATGTTATTCTTTGTTTCATCATTCCATTATTTTCTCTTTCTGTCTTTTCTTTTTGTTATTCTTTGTTTTTCCTTATGCCAAATGCCTTCTCTTAAGTTATTCTTTGTATTCTATTTTTTTCTCTTCCTATCTTTCGCACGCTATTCTTTGTTTCTTCCTTTCTTAATATGACATCTTCGTTTCTTCCTTCTATCACAGTTTATTTCTGTCTTTTCTATGTTATTCCTCGTTTCTTCTTGCTGTCACCTTCGCTATGTTATTCTCTGTTTTTATCATTCTATCATGTTCACTCAATCTTTCTTTTTTTTTTTATTCTCTGTTTATATTCATATACTGAAATCTCTTTCATTACTTTCACGCCAAAACACACTTAATTCCGGTTGAAATATACGCTTCGTGGTACGGTTTGGATTCACACTGGACGCTAGAACGGTCTGGGTCGGTCTAGGAAGCGAACCTGTCCAGAATACCATATCGCGAAAAGATCTTCTGGATCGGTCCAGAAGATTATTTCCTGTCCTGGTACGGACCCATCTAGAGTAGATCGGTCAAAGTAGTGAGTGAGAATGGGATCATAATATACTACGGTGTAAGATTTGCCATGGTGTTGTACAATGTGCCCCATGTTAATTGCATGATATTCTTACCGTTTATTCACCACTGTAAATATTAAAAACATCAGGATCCGAAAATCATTGTAGTTTGCGCAGTACATGTAAAATGGTGTCAGACTAGAATGCTTCCCAGTAAGTGGAGGATATACATACTGTTCATACATGTTGGTATCATGATGGGGTTAAGCCGTTGCAAATCACTATAATACAATATTCAGTTCAGAAAACTGAGGAATATATCAGCGTAAATATCCATCTGCATGGAATCTCTTTTCAGGTATATCAATATATCTCAGCATTTGCCCCTACGCCTGAGGTTTTTGGGAAGCTGTGGGATCGAGTTAACTCTTCTTCCCTTCTCAATCGCCTAGTTCTTCCCATCTATGCCAACATCGGGTTTAATCTGAAGCATCTCACGTCGATCTATGTTTTTGAGACTAACTATGTGATATCAGTGAGCAGCCTAGCATATGTTCTGACCTTCCTGCCAAGGGTTAGGGAGCTGATTATTCATGAAATAGTAAGTCACGCTTTAAAAATCTCTGCTCACAATGAATTTTTTTTTTAATGTATTGATTAATGTACTTCATTAATCAATACATTACCAGTAATCATCATTAAAACATGAGCGACATTTGCACTCAAAGTTTGAACGTGTGCGTATCATGTGCGTTCTTCGTTATTACACATAAATTCTTCAATTTGGGGAACATTTTTCAAAGCTTTATGTAACAATTACTGTGGGTCAAATCGATCTGGGGCGAACAGTAAATACAAATCTAAAAATCAAATTTAAATAAGCCTACCAACCTGACACTCACTCCGTGTAAATAGAAAACGCGGGAACGTCTCACTTTGGGGTGAACAGATTCCGATTATGGAGGTTTTCTTCTTTCCAACGATGTTACACTCATGGGTCGAATATCTTCACCGCGTTCTTTATTTGAAAATTGTTGTCCAATAGCAGAGAGATCTGAGAGATCAGATAATCAGTGCAGTCTATTCAACAAAATAGGGCTGCGCGGTTTAATTTCCAGTGTGCCGTGATTTGTTTTGTTCATTTCTCCTGGTACCTGATGTACTCGCAAAGAAAATTAATGTTATTGTAATACATGTGCATTAAGAATTCGTGAATCTCTGTGATTTCGGGTTGAG
>BEXV01003048.1:33197-43500 GCA_003118195.1 Hemicentrotus pulcherrimus | reverse complement strand
TCACAAAGAATCGACATTATCAATATCAGTTCAAATCTGCATTATCAAATAGAGAATGATCAAAGCACTCTCATTGGGTCCACAGAAAGCAAGCAATGATATCCAATATAGAGACAGGATATTTGGTAAAGTTATAAGTCATATTATGTTAGCAACAGTAGAGAAAGAAATGTTGATAGTAGAATGAATGGAAGTTCTTTTCTCTATTTGACGGTAGGCCTACATAACGTCCAAAGAATTTTCAAAATGCGAAAGTTCTCAGATTTGTAGGCAGGTGCCGGTATGAGTAAATCAAAGAAGAGTCTGTAGAATACCATGCATTTAAACAACTCGGGCTTTTTGTTCACATTAATTATTTTACTGCGTGTTGACCGAAATCAAAATATGATAGCTGCAGACCACTGAGCTAACATACACGATATCTATAGTATCTTCCACTTAACTGTTAAAACTCCTGTGGACTGACCAATCAAACTCCATTATGAAAAGCATTCTACTTCATTTAGGCTATCACCATGTTTTAGCGGTTTCCCTTCAGTGTTTCAGCGTTACATACCAATGTAATGCTCAAAACAAACACATCCACACAGCTAACCCGGCATACTATCAAGTTCCGTCTGAAGAAAAGAAATCACCCAAAATTGTTGGTCTCACCTTGCCCTGTTTATTGTCTGGTTCTGTAACCTCCCCGTTTTCCATCGTCTCTCCATGCTTCTCTGAGTTTGATACACTAATTTTATTTGACCTTCTCTCCCGAGTCTCCATGGCAACTGATGAGTTGAGTCTCCTATAATGATGTAATTAAAAGGTATCTGCAAAATACAAAAAGATAGAAAGAAAAAAAAAATCAATTGCAAGTGAAGGATGACGAGATTCCGGTCCCCCCGTAGAATATAAAACATGCTTGCTTACAATATTTTTTATCACCTGACGAAGTGTTGCAGCGGCGCACGAAATGTCGTGATCTTTTAGATTACCTGTTGACCAAACATTGCGAGACAAACGAATATCACTAACCATATTATTTTCGATACTACATCCGCAATTAGTAATAGGGTAGGTGTAGGGAATGTAGACCACCAAGCTTGAACACATCACTGTCACTCTTCGTGTTAGCTTAAATTACTATAGATTCATCTGTGGCCTTCAACTGCATATTTTCAATTCATTTCGAGGACTAAAATGCGTTCTTTCTCCGAGAAAATTGGCAAAATTGACCAAGGTAAGCTATTTTGATCGTAAAATTTTGCTCTGATATAAAAACACAAATGTCACTGAATGTTGTGGTGCATGCTGGTATTTAGAGGTGGCTCTTAACAAGTATTTTTAAAGGAAGTTTATGAAGTGTGCCAACCATCACAGAAAACTTATGACCATTGTATGTTGTGAATGGGTGTTGCAATGCACATTATGAATGATGTCTGATCAGAAATTTGTGCAGGCAATGGGGTACACCAGGTCCAAGATGGGGGTCGTATGTTGTGAATGTCGAGTATGCCGAGGACTGTCAATGACCCGATGCTGGTTGGTTAATTGTCCATGTACAGAAATATTGTGAGCCAAATTTAATTTCTGTTTGATTTTCTTTTTTCTTTTGCCTAGCTGTAACATATATATAACAAACAAAACATTGCAAATTTTACACATTTAAACAAATATATACTGTCGAATAACGTAACTAATCGAAAACATCAAACAGGAGGGTTGACAAAGTAAGCAAAGCTTGATAGCATGACTACACTTAATGGATACATAATAATATGAATATGGTGGAACAAATATTGGTAAAAGGGGAAAGAGGGAGAGAGAGGGAGTGAGAAAGGAAAAAAAGAAAGAGGGATGTACATCAAGATTCACAAATGTATGTGGTACGATGTGGTTGGATTACAATTTGATATATGGAGATAAAAAAAAGAAGATGCACATGTGAATATTGGGTGGCCAACTTGGGATGTATTATACAATGAGAAGACTGACAGAGATAATATACACTGGAGGATTTGGGAATTGGTAGCGGGAGTGGTTGGCAGTATCGAGATGGTGGCGGTAGTGTATTGGTAAATTAGTATGATTTTTATAAAAATTGATATTGTATGTAAATTAATATGATTTTTGCTTTTGGACCCCATGGAAGAACAAGACCATTTTGAAAATGGTTCTGAAATGGGCTATCCAACCGTTTGTCTATACTTTACACATTTACTTACTTTCTTATCGTTTGAAAAGGTGTTTTATATGTATGTTTTTTTAAAACTTGTGTGTATCTATGGATTTCGGAAATAAAAACCAACAAACAAACGAAGTTTCTGCACAATACTAATACAAATGTGAGATCAGCGCGCTGGTTTATATAGACTGTAAACCTTTGTTTGTATACAAAACAGGTTTTGGGAGTATCCCAAGTAGGCCACATTATAAAATCGTTTCAAAATTACAGTAAGTTCATTGGCTGCACGTATCTCTTTAAAAATTGTTTGAACTAACTATAACAATCCCATTTTCCTTCATATTGTATTTAAAATGTCTTTATTTGTCACTTTTCCTTATTACCTGCACATGTAGGTAATGAGAGACCTTTGGTGATGATGTCATTAATCATTGTTATCTTATTAATCAGTTATATCATGACGACAATTTTGTTACCAAATAAAGAGAAGAAGTTACTGAAGAGAATACAAAACTTTCTGTATGTGTAACAATGTTAATGTTTATGTAAATTATGCAAAATGTGCTTAAGGGTATCCAATTCCCTACAACAACCCTATACTGTATTTAGCAGGATGATTATTATCATAACATTAAAGGTAATACAAAGTTTTGGGAAATTTTGAAAATTGGGTGGATAGTGATTCTTTACAATTTTGATATATTTGGATGCCCCTGTTCATGTATTATAAGCACTAGAAATTCTAGCCCCTAAAACACTTCTGCTTTCGAGAAAAATTGGATATAACCATTTACCGGTGCTCCCGGTAAATTTTTATTAATTTCAAATAGCGCCTACGGCCGTACAATGGTAGCTGCGACCATGAAAATCTCAGAATATGTAGTTGTGATATATGATTTCCAAACGGGAATAGCTAAACGGTCGATTTTAGTCAAGAAACATTGTTTTATAGCTTAATTAATATCTTGACCTTGAGAGGGAGCTATACAACTTAAATAGTGTATTATTTACAATTGTATAACTTTAGACTCGATTTCAACCGCGACTACAAATCCATCATAGTAGTAAACTAAACCAATGTGACGATGAGAAAGCTTAACATTATATTACTTACGAAAAGCTTCAATGCATGATCTCACACGATAAAGGCTTACCTTTCGTATCATCACCTCTAGATCCGGCTGGGGTCTTTGATGTAATGGAAGACTGGTTAGGAGTAGTACAGCTAAATGTTTGCAAACAACTATTGGCCTCGATGGGCGTACTGGACTTGGATGACCTTTAGACTATGATTATAGGAGTAGCTACGATTAGGCACGCATACTCTGGGACCAAACCTGCAAGTATCAGTGTGTCTTTGAGATTAAATAACACGCACAATAAGTATCGATGGTGTATCGATATTACTCTTATTCGTGATAATGTATTGAATGTATAATTCTATAGCCACACATTTCTCTTCACCCATTATAGTGAATGGCGAATAATTCACTGTAATATTGAAAATTATGTACTCTGTATATACCCTTTGAACCCTGCACCTTGCGGTATGTACAAATTAGCTCATTATCGTTCTCACACAAATAATATTTCAAGACTTGTATTTGTAAGGTCGACTGTGCTGCGAGGGAGCGTAGTGACCGAGCCGAAAATGGGTGGGGTCCAGGGGCGAAGCCCTAACAGGGGTAGCAGGGGGCTGAGCCCCCTGAAGCTGGTAGATTTAGGGCTCTCTAAAGCCCAAATGGGGAATTTTTAGCACCATTTTATTCCACATAATTTATAATCAATCATAATTTCATATTGATGTGAAAAAAATTAGTAAAATTCCTGAGTACATTTACACTGGAGGTATATTTATATGTAGTTTTTTGTGTGCAATAAACACGGGAAATGTCAAAATAAAGTGAAATTAAACAAACAAAAACGAGATGTTTCCAGATATTGGCAATGTTGAAATATCTCATCGTAAGCTAATTTTTGTTCAGACCTTTTAGATTCGTATAAAATGGTAAAAAAAACTATAAATTCCCCCTTTCTTCCTGTTTGTTAATAAAACAGGCATTTAGGGCTCGAATTCGACTGCAACTTCTTGATTTAGCTGAGTACTTAATTCTAAAACATATATTCTCTTTTTTGTTTTGTTGTTGGAACAGTCGCGCGCCACTCCAACTGACCGCAAGCGTCACAAGTGGCGCGCGCGCCGCCAGTTGAGAAGGCCTGGTTTAGATAATAATAAAAATCAACTACAAAATAAGTTAAACAAAAACATTGGAATACATTAACTGAGTATAAGATTACACAAACGAAAAACAGTTCATTAATGATAATTGTAGGCATTGTATGGTAATGGAGTCAAGTAATATGACAAAACTGAATCATAATAGATAATGATAAAATCAACTTTGAAAATAAGTTAAACAAAAACATGGAAATACATTAACTGAATATAATTTTACACAAAAGAACAACTGTTCATTACTGATAACTGTAAGCATTGTATGGTAATGGAGTCAAGCAACATGACAAAAACTGTATAGATGATGATAAAATCAACTATGAAAATAAATTAAACCAAAACATAGGAATACATTAACTGAATATAATATTGCACAAAAGAACAACAGTTAATTAATGATAATTGTAAGCATTGTAAAATGGAGTCAAGTAACATGATAAAAATCAACTATGCAGAAGAACATCTTATCATGTGATATTTTCTTTTAGAGCTCTCTTAAAGACTGCTAGGCTCTGTGCTTCTTTAAGTTCTTATCAAGTTCTCATTCATTTTTCAAACGTATTGAAACTCACCAATGAAATACGACTGTACATAGTGAAAAGTTCATTTATTCACATTCAATTACATATGGGATATCCATAGGAAATACACTGTTGATTGCGATATACAGTGCGTAAAAAAAGATGTACTTAACTTTGATAGATTTTAATTAAAAATGTATACCCTGTGTGAGTGTGACCTTGAATTATTTTCCATGGTAAAGGGTAACACTGTTTAATTATATCATAGTCATAGATGTGCTGCCACGGATGACTAAGCAGCAGGCTTTAACAAAATTATTATCAACATCTTCTTGAACCAAGTTTGGGCTGAAGAAATGAATGTTGGTCAAAAGCCATTAAATATAGGTTTTCCCGCCCAATTTCATCAAATTTGCATCCGATTTAACGATGCGATCATTCAATTTTGAGCGAATTGAATTGATCACCGAGATCAACATTCAAAAAGCTAACTAGTTCATTCAATGTAATTGTATAAGCATGCGATTTCATGATTTTCTCACATAAATGTGTAAAAAGCGCGTTCAAATTAAAAATGCACGCAAATGCANGGGGGGGGGGGCTGAACGATCCAAGTACGTTACACGTTTCCTGAAATTAATATCTCATTGGAGTCCGATATTTTCTTACAATTTTGGACATAACTTGTCCTCCTTGATGTTAAATGTGAATCTTGAAGGGAATTACTCTCAGCTAGATATGCACTGATACATTCGGTTGAAACGATCATTTTGAATTAACAGAGATTGTAAAGGTGAAAACGATTCCAAGAAAATGCTACATTTATAATTGAAGAAATACCTGAAATAGCTATGCCAATTATGGAAGGATATTACAGCCTTTACAGGGGTTCACTCTATATTAGAGGAAGCGAGAAGCGGTATATGTAGAAGGGAAAAAAAAGACTTGTCTGAAAGTACGAAATAAATTTAAAACGAATTTGGGAAGAGTTTCTTAGAATAATACAGGGATATCTACTAATGTTACAGATGAACAAGTACGGTTTAAAAAGATGTAGACCCGTATACTGATTCTAACATTCTCACTATTCTATAAATATAGTGGGGCACTGTGGTATATTCGTGAATTAGGTTGTTACTTCTCATACGTGAGGTTCTGGATTCGATCTTCGCTCGGTGCATACATCATTGGACCAAGCGTTTTACCTACATTCTGTCCGATTCGACACAGGTGCAAATGTGGAGTTGCAATTCAGGGCAATAATAATTCCATCATTATCAAAATCATCATTTAGAAATTATTATTTATTTATTTATTTATTTATTTCACTTCTTTATTCAGGGTAGTATGTTCAGTATACAAAAAATAAAAACCTGGTCTTCCACAGAGCCCTGATTATAAAAACAGCACATTAAACAATTACATAAATTACAATTAGAACTGTACAATATCGGATTATTAAACATTTAACACAATGTATATGCATGGTTTAGATCAGGCCTTCTCAACTAGTTTATTAGAAGTGCCAAAACGAAAAGAATTTGTAGTTGAAGTGCCACCCTGTAAGGTCGACTGTGCTGCGAGGGAGCGTAGTGACCGAGCCGAAAATGGGTGGGGACCAGTGGCGAAGCCCTAACAGGGGTAGCAGGGGTCTGAGCCCCCTGAAGCTGGTAGATTTAGGGCTCTCTAAAGGCCCAAATGGGGCATTTTTAGCACCATTTAATTCCACATAATTTATAATCAATCATAATTTCATATTGATGTGAAAAAATTAGTAAAATTCCTGAGTACATTTACACTGGAGGTATATTTATATGTAGTTTTTTGTGTGCAATAAACACGGGAAATGTCAAAATAAAGTGAAATTAAACAAACAAAAACGAGATGTTTCCAGATATTGGCAATGTTGAAATATCTCATCGTAAGCTAATTTTTGTTCAGACCTTTTAGATTCGTATAAAATGGTAAAAAAACTATAAATTCCCCCTTTCTTCCTGTTTGTTAATAAAACAGGCATTTAGGGCTCGAATTCGACTGCAACTTCTTGATTTAGCTGAGTACTTAATTCTAAAACATATATTCTCTTTTTTGTTTTGTTGTTGGAACAGTCGCGCGCCACTCCAACTGACCGCAAGCGTCACAAGTGGCGCGCGCGCCGCCAGTTGAGAAGGCCTGGTTTAGATAATAATAAAAATCAACTACAAAATAAGTTAAACAAAAACATTGGAATACATTAACTGAGTATAAGATTACACAAACGAAAAACAGTTCATTAATGATAATTGTAGGCATTGTATGGTAATGGAGTCAAGTAACATGACAAAACTGAATCATAATAGATAATGATAAAATCAACTATGAAAATAAGTTAAACAAAAACATGGAAATACATTGACTGAATATAATTTTACACAAAAGAACAACTGTTCATTACTGATAACTGTAAGCATTGTATGGTAATGGAGTCAAGCAACATGACAAAAACTGTATAGATGATGATAAAATCAACTATGAAAATAAATTAAACCAAAACATAGGAATACATTAACTGAATATAATATTGCACAAAAGAACAACAGTTAATTAATGATAATTGTAAGCATTGTAAAATGGAGTCAAGTAACATGATAAAAATCAACTATGCAGAAGAACATCTTATCATGTGATATTTTCTTTTAGAGCTCTCTTAAAGACTGCTAGGCTCTGTGCTTCTTTAAGTTCTTATCAAGTTCTCATTCATTTTTCAAACGTATTGAAACTCACCAATGAAATACGACTGTACATAGTGAAAAGTTCATTTATTCACATTCAATTACATATGGGATATCCATAGGAAATACACTGTTGATTGCGATATACAGTGCGTAAAAAAAGATGTACTTAACTTTGATAGATTTTAATTAAAAATGTATACCCTGTGTGAGTGTGACCTTGAATTATTTTCCATGGTAAAGGGTAACACTGTTTAATTATATCATAGTCATAGATGCGCTGCCACGGATGACTGAACAGCAGGCTTTAACAAAATTATTATCAACATCTTCTTGAACCAAGTTTGGGCTGAAGAAATGAATGTTGGTCAAAAGCCATTAATATAGGTTTTCCCGCCAAATTTCATCAAATTTGCATCCGATTTAACGATGCGATCATTCAATTTCGAGCGAATTGAATTGATCACTGAGATCAACATTCGAAAAGCTAACTAGTTCATTCAATGTAATTGTATAAGCATGCGATTTCATGATTTTCTCACATAAATGTGTAAAAAGCGCGTTCAAATTAAAAATGCACGCAAATGCATTCAATTTCGCACCTGCACCGCCCTGATGAACGTTAACGTATTCAAATTGACGAATAGGCAAGCATTTATAGCATTTGGGCAGTCAATTTCTTTTACTGTTAATGTTCTTTGCAATCTGCATCAGTTTGAATAAATTATGCAAACTTTATTAGGTACCTTGAAATGGGACCTTTCCCTTTTAGTGAAATATCTCATCCATCTGACAAACCGTCATGTAAAAATTATGATTTATAACCATTCTGTAAGTGTTATGTACTTACTGTTAGGGAGTACAGTGAAACTGAAAGAAAAGATTCGAAAGAAAAGAAATACATAGAATAGATTAAAATAAACATTATGAAATTATATAATTAAAATCAGTGAAAAAAACAAAATCTGACGTGAAAAAATTGCGGTAAGAATTACATAGAACTACAGAACTTGTTTATGTTGATTTAATTCGAACGTTCAAAGTGCGAGGGTGTGTGCCTAAATATGAAAATGAAATTGATATTAAGGACGAAATTGAACGTCTATCCAGCTTGCTCGAAATTGAATGACAACTTCGCGTCACTAAATTGAATGGATTTCTCTCTAAATCGAATAAAATGAAATTGAATGCTCAAAGAATGAAAATAAACCATGAGAGCAGAGAGTTGACGAAAACCGTTCGAACTTGAACGCCTATTCATGAAATCGAATGCAACTCTGATGAAATTGGGCGGGAAAACCTATATCAACTCAAACTCAAGGAAATGCTTATTGCAAGCAACATTTATGATATTCTCTTCGCTTTGACTACAATCTTGGCTCCCGACATTCGCATCCCATATTAAAGGTAACCCTTCTCATTTAGTGATACAACAGGGATACAGTTTATTTGGGATGTTATCTTCTAAAAATGAAAGTCCATTGTCGACTTCTTTGATGATTATCAAAATATGTTTTCTTTCTTTCATTTGGGTTTAGTAAATTTAAGTTACTCACTTTCGAGATAAACACCTTATTCTCCTCCAGCGTGTGAAATGGACAAGTGAGGAGAAAGAACTTAGATATCATGACACAAAAAGTTAGTAGGCTCTCTAAAATAATTAAAGGTTATCCTATGGATTGAAACAAGGTTTTGCGAAGGCCTAGATACAATGCATCATTGTAAACAACGAAGCACTGCAGTGCGAGGCGTAAATGCACTTTTAAAATGATTTATGACAAAAGTTGGGTTCACTTTTTGTATACGCACTCTATACACCGTGTGTGTATTAATTCAGTTTTACCATTTTATTGCATCGGTTGGTGTAGATAAGCGATGAGATAAATCTCGGTCAATGTTCAATTTCGTTTACTCCTCCTCGTTATGTAAATAGACTTTACAATAGACTTCAGGATAAACACAATTTTTTTTTTGTTACACAAGGCGCGTTTAACTGACGATAAATAATACAGTGAAGTGGAATTGTTAATGGAGATGAGGGGATACAAAAATCCACGATCCCTGCAAACGTTACGTCAACACGGTCAGCCAAACAGCCTTTATACCTGATCGAAAAGTCCGTGTTCTCTGAATAAAACATTTACTTGAAATTTGGAACGTCATGTAAATACAATTTTTCCACAGTATCTATATACATTTGTTCTGTTTGTAAAGTTTAATGTTTACAAGATTTAGAACCTTTTATGGCCCGTATTCTGCAAAATTTTCAACCCAACGCTGGGTTTGAGCTTTTGTTCAGAATTGAGTTTAACAAAGGAATTCTGAGGTCTAAGTTTTCATTTATGTAAAACAGGTTGAATATGAATCACTCGAAATAATTTGCATTAGTGGCCATTTAGTATGCACTCCCCCTCCTCCCCTCCTCGTCTCACAATACCAACCCTGGATCGCAAGTCTCTTCCGATGTACTTGCCAGCTGGTTCACCACCACCGGAAATCCAACCTTACCAAGTGTACAATAAATTAAAGAAACTTTGAGGCTTGTTTGTGAGTTTGATGAAGAGGTGTGTGACCAGTAGAGTACGCAGGATTTTTTCAAGGGGGGGGGGGGGGGGGAAATTTTTTTTTTTGGGGGGGGGGGGGGGGTTGGGGGGTTTTTTTGGGTTTT
>BEXV01003048.1:4609-17855 GCA_003118195.1 Hemicentrotus pulcherrimus | reverse complement strand
CCTCTTGCCATTATCATTGGGATTCCTATGGTTACCGTACTGTATCTATTGGTTAATATCTCCTACTTTACCGTCATGTCACCAGAAGAACTTCTACAATCCAGTGCAGTCGCAGTGGTAAGCACATTCTACCCTGCATATAATTTCAAGATTTACACCGACGAAAGCAGGAATATCATTCTCGTTCAGATACGATGCAGCGTTTTGTTTGGTTTTTGACGCTTCACATTTTCGGTTTTTTTTTAGTTAATACGCGCAGGACCTTTTTAGCGCGCTGCTGCTTTTTGTTTACACGTTAAAAAAAAAAATCCGCAGCAGCTTTTTTGCTGCGTATTACGCCACCATATCTGAAAGAAAGCATGATAATAACGACAGTTAAAGTGTGCAATGTGGTAGACCTAGCATTATATTTTCCCCAAGTTGTATATAACAAAGAAGTAAACGTATCGAAATTGTAATTCATATCCGAATAAAAAGAATCCAGTATTCCATATAACCTGTTTAGTCATTCAATCGTACACAATGAAAGTAACGAAAAATACCAACCAAGGACGTCAAAAAATCAAGGATGAAAGTGTGACTTCAGTTCAATAAATTAAAACATATCTTCTTTTCAAGGCTTATTTTATTTAATCGTTGTTGACCATTCATATATGACTTCTTGAATATCTTTAACAAGAAACTGTTGAGTTGATATATTAATGAACCGATATGAAGGAGAACTATAGTTGAGATGATCAAAATTCCATTCCCAACGATAATATCTAACTCCTTGTAAATCCCTCTGAATGTGTGATGGACAGACGTTTGGTGACCGAACATTGGGCGTTATGGCATGGATAATGCCTTTTTCTGTGGCATGCTCTACATTTGGCGCCGCTAACGGGACATTATTTACGGCAGGAAGGTACACTATATACGTGTGACTATCATTGACACGTCGAATCGCCGTTCATTCCAATGTTGTTTGTGTCATCATTCATAATGGTACCACGTGTTCAAGGCAACTTAAATGTTAATTTAATCTATTTGTGTCCTAAAGTTCAATGTATTGAGATGCCATTTTCCTTATACTTCTACACATCGAAGGCATATTCCATCGAAATGTTGCTTAGCATTGTGCTACATCCATACTAGCCTCAGCCTTACTGTGTAGTGGCTTTGTCCGCTTCTTGTTATATCCATCTGATTTGATTTATCATAAGGTCTTTATATTGAATTTCATTTTGTATTTTCAAATAAAATGGTGAATGTAGATAGAATAAGTATGCTTTAGCCATTTTATTTTCTATGGTGATGACGTATTGTGCATATTTATATATTTCTTTAAAGATCGTCATGTTGTTCAACGGTTTGCCGTAATTGCTTCTTCTTTTTCATGGCTCCATTTTTTGTTTGATATATAATTGTGTGTCATTGTATTTTGTTTGTATAGCGCTTGGAGACTTCGGTGGAAAGCGTTTCATAAGCACTGAGTACGTAGACTGCTCTCCCTTCCCCTCGTATATATGTCTTTATCATCCTGAAATGACACCTTCTCAAAATTATAGCTCTTATGAAATGATGCCCCATTTTACGCTCGCGTTGTCTGTTATTTTTGCAATATGTCCAGGATGGGTTATGACTTTACCCCCCCCCCCTCATGAGTGTTGGGTGTTGACATTTTTTGTTCATCGATAAGATAAGAATATCACACATTTAATCGATTTCGTTTTTTTGTTTTTGTAAATTGTACTCGCTCGTATACCATAAATATACCGTTACGTCGTCTTTTTGTCCTGTTGCTATAGTTAATTTTGTTTGTAGCTCAGCCACGATTTATTTATCCAAGTCCCATTACCTATATGCTTATCTCATGCAAGCAACGGAACTCTTTAAGATTTAAAAGGACAAGTACATACTGAATGGTTGATGATTTAAAAGTCTGAATACTGGCATCAGTTCTTCAATGAAAAGGTAAAGACGAAAAACGAATACACTGTCACAGTCACTAATGTGCATGTTTTTTTGCAATGAACATAAGATAATGTTTATTGATGACGAAAAAAAAGTTGTTATACTAACCATGAAATAACACAAAAGAGGGTATTTATACTGATACGTGATAATATTAAATATGATAATCATGCTGAATACATAATATATAAGTGTTATACGTATCTACATAAACAAACACTTCCGATTTTGTTTTTCTGACTAAAGCTATGGTCAACAAATCAGAGCGGCGACCAACCGATTAGGAGCCTGCTCGGTCGCTGCTTGGATTTAGGCATCGCCGAACGATTTTAGGAGAAGTAGAGCAGGCTGTAGAGCCCGAGCGGTGCCTGAGCGGTGCCCTGTCGATTTCTCGTATGTCGCCGGTTGACTTTAGGTCAAAACTGGGCGAAATCACGGAGCTTTTTAGCGGGGTGTCCCGGAAGTGACCGACCGGTAACCCACCGATTCCCGAGCAGTCTCCCACCGGCCGCCGGCTGATTTTAAAGATATTGCACGGCGACCGGACAGTGATCGGCGGGGCTCAAAAAAAAAACGCTCGGTGCCCGGCCGGTCGCCGCCCGGGGACCAAACAAATCGAGCGTTCGCCGCCGAGCGATTTAGATCTAATATCGAAGCAGCTAGGTCAAAGGCTGATGACCGATTTTGGACTCGCCGCCAAGTGACCGACTGATCTCCCAGCGGCGACCAGGCGGCGACTGCTCGACAGCCTTTGACCTAGCTAGCGGCTTCGATTTTTGACCTAAATCTGTCGACGGTGAACGCTCGATTAGGTCGGATCCCGGGCGGCGACCGCCCGGCCACCGAGCGTAGGCTGTGCGGCGAGTGAATGAGCAGGCGCCGCCCGAATTTTAACTCCGCGCTAAAACTTTTAAAACGAGCGATGCCTGGGCGGCCGCCGCTCGGTGGCCGGGCAAAGTTGGCTAAAAACTCGCCGCTCGGCCGCCGAGCAGTCTACTTTTGGGTCAATGTGACCATAGTATTAAGCTATGGTCACAAATCTGAGCAGCGACCGACGTATCAGTAGCCTGCTCGGTGACTGCTGGAATTTAGGCATCGCCCAGCAATTAGTCAGTGCCGGGCGGCGACCGCCCTGGCACCGAGCGTATTTTGGGCGACGAGTGAAAAGTGAGCAGGCGCCGGCCAAATTTTAACTCCGCGCTAAAACTTCAGCGGCGACCGAGCGATGCCCTAAAAACGAGCGGTGCCTGGGCGGTCGCTGCTCGGTGGCCGGGCAGCCGCCGGGCAGAATTGGTTAAAAACTCGCCGCTCGGCCGCCGAGCAGGGTACTTTTGGGTAATGTGACCATAAGACACAAAAGTTTTCTTCTTAGTTTAATTCGAAAATATTGGTACCTAATCTTTAAAATTCAAATCTGCAGACGTACGCAGACCGTACACTTGGTCCTGTGGCATGGGTAATGCCAGTGTTTGTAGCTATGTCGACCTTTGGTGCAGCTAACGGATCTGTATTCACATCAGGAAGGTAACATTTCCATGAAGATCTGTTTTCAATCATAATACAATGAAGAATTATCATTTCGAAATTATTCGACAAAAAAAAAAATCATCTCCCCAAAACCTTTTGCATATTACAAATCCAACTACATTTATAAAGGCTCGTTAATTACACACATTACGTGCTAAACCACTGCGGCAATTAAAACAGGACCTATTAATTACGTGTATAAGAATGGTAAGTTGTGGGTAAGAAAAAAAATGTAACAAAGGCCTCTATGTGTATACTTCTCTGAAGCTCACTTTTGTTTTTGAAGGAATGGGTGATGTATATTTCATATTGATACGGAAATTGTTTTTAATTGTCATACTCGTCATATCGTGTGGTTATCAAAGCATCATAAACCCTCGCAAAAAAAAATCATAAACACACACAATTTTTAATCATTGCATTTTGCATTTCCACACTGTGACATTTTGTATAATAGTCATAATTCAGAAGAAAAAAATTGTCATCAAAGACAGTTACTTTTTAACTATGCCAAGGAAAAAAAATTGTGTCAAGAAAGGCGTATTAAGGAAAACAGTTCTACTATTTGTATATTCTTATATTCTCAGATCATTTCAAGGCAGCTATGTTTTCAGCACCAGTGTTCACATCACATGTAATTGTCATGAAATTATTATGTGTCAAAAAAAGAAGATTTATTTTTTCATTGTGAATCCGTTTTCACAATTTCTTCATAACTCATGGAATCCCATGACTTGCTCAGGCGTATTAAAAAAAAAATATCGTGTCTACAAGTATAAACGATTATAATCAATCATGTCATTTTCATTTCAGGATCACTTTCGTGTAAAATAGAGACATAATTTACATTATAATTACAGGACTTGTAAGCTTATAAAGCCAAATTATTTTTTCCAGTGATCATTATTTAATGCATTTTGATAGAAGAATGGTAATATGGTGTAATTATGCTAAATGTTTTAATTAATATGATTATCCGAAGACACTGGGTGATCGAACGCTAAGTTTGATGTCTTGGGTTATCCCTGTATCCGTGGCTTCTTCGACGTTCAGCTCAGCCAATGGTACTTTGTTTACCGCAGGAAGGTAGAAACTTTGTCTTAAAATGAATTAAAATCATAAAGCCTAGAAGCCCTTGTGGCCCTTGACCCCTCTCCTTTTTTTCTCCCCTCTCTTTCCTTTCCCCCTCTCTCTCTCTCTTCCTCTCTTTCTTCCTGTCTCTCTCATTCTCTCTCTCATTCTATCACTCTAATGCTCTCTCCATCATTCTCTCTCTACCTCCTTCTCTCTCTATGTCTCTCTCAATATATACATCTCTCTCTCTCTCTAATTCGCTCTCGCTGTCTTTCTATCTCTCTCATTATCTCTCTTTCTTTCTCTCTTTCTCTCTCCCTCCCTCCTACCATAGCCTCTAGTTGCCTCAACCTTTCTTCTATTCCGTGCACCCCTTTCTCTCAACTCTTTTCCAAAAACCTTCTTTCTCCATGTGGTCCTTATTTCTAATTCATGAAATGTATTCTCATGGAAGTAGGAAGCAAAATATAAACGAAAGATGATGCATTTTAAATTACTGATATTGATGAGACATCTATCTCTTACTATATAGCTCCGTCTCTCTTGAAGCTCAAAGTCTTTAATTGCATAATTAATCAGATATTTTTAGTATTTTAACTGCTTTATCTTATATGTACTAACATTTATTCTTTAAAATAAATGATAATCTTCCTTGATCAATAAATCTCTCCCGCACTACAATTTAACAGTTTATTTAAGCATTAAAACAACAATTCTTAGAGAGCTCTCTTTCGAACTAATGAATATTGAACCATCACACTATATCACCGCCCATATTACACGCATTGTTAATATAAAGTCAACATAGCGGTAATCATGAAACTTACTATTAACATGTTAAAATAGTTATATTGAATCCGGAGTATATTGACGATCTTGACGGTCTTTATCNTGATTATCCGAAGACACTGGGTGATCGAACGCTAAGTTTGATGTCTTGGGTTATCCCTGTATCCGTGGCTTCTTCGACGTTCAGCTCAGCCAATGGTACTTTGTTTACCGCAGGAAGGTAGAAACTTTGTCTTAAAATGAATTAAAATCATAAAGCCTAGAAGCCCTTGTGGCCCTTGACCCCTCTCCTTTTTTTCTCCCCTCTCTTTCCTTTCCCCCTCTCTCTCTCTCTTCCTCTCTTTCTTCCTGTCTCTCTCATTCTCTCTCTCATTCTATCACTCTAATGCTCTCTCCATCATTCTCTCTCTACCTCCTTCTCTCTCTATGTCTCTCTCAATATATACATCTCTCTCTCTCTCTAATTCGCTCTCGCTGTCTTTCTATCTCTCTCATTATCTCTCTTTCTTTCTCTCTTTCTCTCTCCCTCCCTCCTACCATAGCCTCTAGTTGCCTCAACCTTTCTTCTATTCCGTGCACCCCTTTCTCTCAACTCTTTTCCAAAAACCTTCTTTCTCCATGTGGTCCTTATTTCTAATTCATGAAATGTATTCTCATGGAAGTAGGAAGCAAAATATAAACGAAAGATGATGCATTTTAAATTACTGATATTGATGAGACATCTATCTCTTACTATATAGCTCCGTCTCTCTTGAAGCTCAAAGTCTTTAATTGCATAATTAATCAGATATTTTTAGTATTTTAACTGCTTTATCTTATATGTACTAACATTTATTCTTTAAAATAAATGATAATCTTCCTTGATCAATAAATCTCTCCCGCACTACAATTTAACAGTTTATTTAAGCATTAAAACAACAATTCTTAGAGAGCTCTCTTTCGAACTAATGAATATTGAACCATCACACTATATCACCGCCCATATTACACGCATTGTTCGTATAAAGTCAACATAGCGGTAATCATGAAACTTACTATTAACATGTTAAAATAGTTATATTGAATCCGGAGTATATTGACGATCTTGACGGTCTTTATTATTTCCTTTTTGGTTGTTTATTTATTTGTGTGTTTATTTATTTTAAATTGATTAATTTGTGTGTTTAATTTTTGTGTTTATTTATCCATTTATTTCTTTATTTTTACCTCATCTTCTTTAATCACCCATTATTTATGTTTTCATTTCTTTTTTTATAAATGTATTTATTTATATATTAATCATTTCATACTCTAGTTTTTAGTTATCTTTTCATATCAAGAATGAGTATTTTACAGCTTGTTACCACCGAACTGCTACATTAGCTATCAAAGTTCCTCAAAGTGCATTATGAATTCATTCCACCTGCCAACCTGTTGCTTGTATCCTCCGCAGGTGGATACCGATTCTAGTTGTTACACAAGCAATTTCTCTAAAACTGTACATGAAATGGATCCATTAGCAACATGACCACATGACGCGAAGTTTGACGGTTGTGCCCTAGATGACGGGATCTGGCCACAATAACACTATTACTCCTATGTCTGATAAGATTTTTGATCAATTCGATATTTGTTCATATTGTACCAAAGGTGCCATGATCCATGCAGTAATAGATATAACATTGTAATTAATGTTTATTGAGTGTCTTTATAGGTAGGAGTAAATTGCGTTTGGATAAATTGTTACAGCGTAGCAACTTATTCCATCTTAAACATAATACACTCACTCGCACACACGCACACATACGCACACACACACACACACACACACACAAACTCGCTCCACATACAAAGGAGTTATTTTTAAAGAGACACTCAAAGAGTGCAAAAACACACTCAATTCAATGATATATTGCAAAAAGATGTTCAAATAAACCATATTTCAGACAACCACAAAATACCACATTATTTGTATCAAAATATACCACATATGATGTAATCACTTACCCCAGCCAGCAGCGGATGAGATGTTATGGCTGTCGGTATTTTTTATTATATAATCTCTCGTATAAAGTAAAATAGGAAGCGATATTACAAAATTATTTTATTGGTTATAATATGCAGTAAAAATAAAATTTTACACCAAATTGAAAATTCATGGATTTTAGCATTATTTGTTTGAAAATATACTTTATAATGTAATCTGTATAACAACTAGACCCGGTCTCCCCTATGTAATAAATCTGTTATGTGATTTTAGAAGTATCTTTATCAAATCATGTGTATGTTGTTTTCAGTGTTCCATCCTCTGTTGAATATTCATCAGTCATATGTCTGATCCAACATAAAAATATTATGAAATATAAAAATTGTTCTTGATCATGATAGATGTATAAGGCTTCTCGGCTAAATGTTTAGTTGTATCATGATGTGACACAAGATATGAATCATCATATAATCTTACGTATCATGTTGAACTTAAAGGGCAAGTCCACTCCAAAAAAAAAAATTACTTTCAATAAAAGCAGAAAAATCAGACAAACCAGTCAAAAAAGGTTTAAGCAAAATCGGATAACTAATGAGAAAGTTATGAATTTTTGAAAAATTATGTAAAGCTATGGAACAATGAGAATCACAACACAATTTGCCAAGATGGTTATCAGTTTGTGACGTCATGTCCTCACAAGTTATCAATTGCTTTATATAGTTTAATCCCATTCATTTTCCTTTTTATCCCCCAAAACTTGATTTCCCCATGCCTTTGCCAAGGTTATATGATTTGTATCATATTGCGTGCATGACATTTCCCAATTTGTTTAATGAATTTTGAAGAATTGATACTATTTTCTGAATATTGTTTTTCATAATTATTAGTTTTTGTTTAAATAGTTTATCAAAATTCAATTTTTCTTCATTTAACTGGACAAAAATTACTCTTTATTTGTGCATCCACACACAAAAAAAAACATATTACTAACAATCTAACTTGGATGCTGGTGTGATGAAATAAGATTCTTAGGATGAAAATAGGAAATTTATATTATCAATAAAAAGAAAATAATTAGTGGATAGTGAGGACCATACGTCACAGAGTTGCCAATTTGTGTACTGATTTTAAAAGTTTTTCATGTCATTAAAAATTCATAACTTTCTTATTAGTTTTCCGATTTTTCTCAAACTTTTTTTGATTGGTTTGTCTGATTTTTCTAGTTCTATTGAAAGTAATTTTATGTTTGTAGTGGACTTGGGCTTTAAATTTAAGAGTTAGTTCTATTAATATCTGATTTTATGTAGATGCATGTAGCCAGATAAAGCTAAATAAGCTTTTCTTGCGCTAAACACTTACATTCGCTGTCATCTAAAAGTTTGAGCTTTTTAAACGTGTGATTTATCTGTGCTTTTACAAAAGTTTCTATTTATGTGCAATACGTATTGAAACTAAATGTTCTCTTTGTAACGCATCAGTAGAGAATTAGATATTGCCAGTTTCATCATAAATATGCAGTGGATATCAGTTGATTCTTTGGCGAATTAGTTTACTGTACATCTTCATGATTATTCTTCTCTGACGATAATAAATTAATCATAATGGATTATGAACTTCCTATACCTCGAGAGTGAATCTACAATAAAAGTAGTTTATTTTAATAAATGTAGATTGTTGTGCAGATTAATAATGATTATGACTTGTGTTATATGAATGTTGTATCACGTAATAGGGAATGATGTTAAGCACTTACTGTAGGGCAGCTGAGTTTCAAGCGTGTTTCTAATTTGATTTGAATTATCTTGTTGCAGACTGACGTACGTAGCAGCACGAGAAGGCCATATGGTTGAAGTATTGTCTATGGTACATGTGAAGAAATTGACTCCTTTCCCTGCTATGATATTCACGGTAAGCTTATCTCATTTAATAGCTGCTATGAACACTGATTAAATGTGCTATCAATATAACATCACTAACGTTCCACAACCACCATCAACACCAACACGTACACCTCACCACAACCAACACCACCACAGACAACACCACAACCACTTACATCCCACCACTTCCAACACCACAACCACCACAACCAAATATTACCCCAACACCACCATACTACCATTACCATCAACACCGCACTACCTTAACATTATCGACCCTGAGGAATTTCTACTCGATATAACTTTGATAAAGTACGAGGGTTGAACTTGTCGTGCACATAGATATTTATTTTTTTACCATGCACGTCCATCATCATTATCAACGTGATGCAGAGGCGGCCCTCCCGGGGGCAGGGGGGTTGGGGGGTAGCACGGCCCCAACTTTTTACATAGGAAATTTGCCCCTTTAACTTTTTTATTTTAAGAAGTGCCCCTTTTTACATGGGAAAAGGGCCCTTTTACTTTGACAAGTGCCCCTATTAATTTGTAAAAGTGCGCTTCCCCTTTTCAACTCTGATAAGTTCCCCTTTTATTTGGACACGTCCCCCTTTTCCTTAAACAAATTCCTATTTTCCTTTGCAATAAGTGTCCATTTTCCATTCTCATAAGTGCCCTTTTTAATCTCTAGTAAGTGCCCCTAGTTAGGTACGAGAAGTGCCTCTTTTTACCTCTCATAATTTCCCTTTTTATAATATATAATAATGTCACTTGAGTGACCTTTTTTAATTATTTACCACTGCTACCTCATCAGAAAACCACACCAGAACACAATTGTATAAATTTATAATGAAGGTCTAATATTCAGCCTACAAATCGTGGCGTCAAAATCAACAGAACATAAACAATTGAATAGAACATAACTTTATAACAGGGCAGCTTCCATCTCGTGAGTCCCTCCTGGTCCTGGTCGCTTGGCCAGTCTCTAGACTGCGTAGATATCCCCGTCGACTTTGCAGCTCATCTCTATCTCTGTCGATGACTCCCCTGGTCGCTTGGCCAGTCTCTAGACTTCGTAGAAATCCCCGTCGACTTGACAGCTTATCTCGCCCGACTTGAAAGTCTCTCTGAAGAAAAATTTTCTGCCACTAAATAAACATGAAAGTCTCTCTGAAGAAAATGTTTCTGCTACTCAATAAATCTACCTCGTCTATTAATCGTCTGCACCGTAGCACTGACTTGAAGGGTTCTCCCTATTATTCTACAGCAACTTCCCTTTACCCTTCCTTTGCCAGGTCCTCCCCGTTCCAAACCTCCTGGGTATGCCAGCTAATTCTATTTCTATCAACATTCAGTAGCCAACCCAAAACATGCATATCGAAACCCCATATACTGTGTGTCTGAAATGCAAATGTATGCAATAATGCATCCTACGCTTGGCTACCTCTATCTGACCTTAGAGTAGTACATTTCCTTTGAGTAGTACATTTCCCTTCTCGCCTGGAAAAAAAATCATTTCCTGACAAATAATATCTTATAAATGTCCCTATCAAAATCTGATGGGGGCCCCTTTTCCGTCGACAAATGCCCATTTCCTATTCTCATGACTGATTTTTTGTTCATCCCTGGTGAGTGCCTCTTTTTGAGGGTGTAAAAAGTGCCCCATATTACCTCTGATAATTACTCTTTGTACTTTGGCAAATGCTCCTTTTCCTTCCTGATAAGTGCCCCCTTTTCCTCTCATCAGTAAACGCGCCCTAGCTCGCACGCATCTATGAATAGGGACTTTTAGATTCGCACGAAGACAATGGGGATTGCTACGGTCGACGTCCTTTTAATGCACTTCCTTGAATGGACGTCACACGTATCAGTCCACGCAAATCTAAAAGTCCCTAATGATATACTTATGTTACTTATCAAAGGTCTTTGCAGTCTTCCGTTATGAGAATATGCTTATGACCCCATTAGGATTGGTGTTTTTTCCTCTTTATAAGATGTAATTTTTTCGCACTGCAACCTCACACATCTTAAAGGGACTTTGTAACATTGTTAAGATGAGAGATAGTGGTGCTAAGGTAGTGACTTCAATGCTAGATGTACAATTAAAGATAATTTGAAAATTTGAGTGAAAACGGACCATTATTCATGGTACAAATTGGGAAAAACTGATCTGATCGATTCCTTAATTCTCCCAACTATACTATTACAATTTTATCACATTTTAGGTGATTGCAAATCTCACAAAGCAATAAAATGGCTCTACATTCCATTCCAGATTTGTTATAGCCTGTTTTATGGTTGGGAAAATTTACTGTTAATCACTGTTAGAGGGTGCCTCACATCGACGCCTTCAAAGAAAACCATAGATATCTTAATTGTTTGAGAATGATTTTTTCAGGATTTTTGCATGTAGGAGGGTTAGTACAGTAGAATGAATGTAGTAAGTAACATTTTATACACAAATTAAGCAATTTTTGTCATCAACCTTCAACAATGTTACCAAGTCACTTTAAAAAAAATTCCTCGCTCGCTCGCAAACAATTTTTCAGACAATCAAACCAAACTGCAAAGCATGATGCTTAAGTAATATCTTGTATGGTGTATAGTGAAACAAATATTGAAATCATCCATGATAATTGTAATCGCAATGTAGGGGTATATACCAAATTCCCAATGTCTACAAGATTGTATATTTTCGCTTTGAGATTTCCCTATGTAGGTGCCCTTTTTTCCAAGAAGGTGCCCTTTTTTCTTGGTGCCCCCTCCCCCACTTTGGAAGTCGCTCGGCCGCCCCTGACGTGATGCCATGATATTCTAGTATATTTAATGTCTAAAATTACCAGTTTCGGCTATTCTGACTGGGAGAGCGATAGTTATTATTAGTCAACAAGTTTCTAAAACATATTCTAAAAGGGTGACAATAGTCACTTTCGGGCTACAGTTGTTTGAAAATTACCTGCAGGTGCTTGATAAGGTAATTTGTCAAATGAAGGGTAAAAAAGGAAATCAAACACACAGAAAACGGCCAAGAGGGTTGAGGATTAAGTGAGATAATTTTTTTGAATCTTGTACGAGTAAGGCGATGAAGGTAGGGTCCTTGTTCTACAGAGCGTTAGTAACTTCAACCATCGCTGCGTAAAAATGCAGATGCATAAACCAAGATGCGTAAAAATGCTGATCTGGTGTAGGGTGATAATCCAAGGGTAGCGTTCATATCATCATTTCTCATAAATGGTTTTAGGATGAGTGGCATTCGTAGGTGCATTGATCATCATTTTTCTCATTCTTTGGTTTAAAAATCATGCTATCATTTCTCTTACATTATCTTACTTGGTATCTTGCAGGCGATTCTTTCCATTGCAATGCTTCTTCCCAGTGACTTTGATACCCTGGTCAACTACTTCAGCTTTGCAGCCTGGATGTTCTATGGAATCACGGTATCGGCCCTACTTTATCTGAGATACAAATGGCCTGATGCTCACAGACCTATTAAGGTACAGATATGTTTTCTCTTCAATACCAATTCAGTTGAAACTGAGGTATCATAATTTCATCATTTGGTTTTAACATAAGAACTGACATAAGTCACAAAAACGTAAAAAAAAAGAATAACAACGTTATGTACAGGATTTTAAGACTGTAATAGAATGATGACTCATTACTTTTTAGATGTTCTCTGTAAGTTTCCTGGGTGAATGAGTATTCGATATTGGAGGCTTCCGGTAACATCATGTGATAGGATTAAGACGGAAAAGGATGATAATTATATTCTTTCGTGAAAAGAATCATTCAATGAGGCATTTAGAGGAATGAAGGAAAGTCTTTTTTTGTTGAAAATCCGACTTCCTTATTGATTCATCCTTGTATTTGCATCGATCTCACTCTAGTACTTCAATACTAAGGCATTAGTAAATCGAAACTGATTAAATATTTCATTTCAAATTAGCATCTTAACTCTTTCGGAAATTCCTTATTTTGTTTATTACAAATGCACTACTATATAGGCATATTATAACAATTTAAATAGAAGCTGAAGTTTATCTTCATAACAGTTTTA
>BEXV01003046.1:14851-25304 GCA_003118195.1 Hemicentrotus pulcherrimus | reverse complement strand
ACTGCTTTTACTACGGCTTTTACAAATTATCATTATCTTTATCATAAACAATACTTATATACAAATTAATGATAATAATAATACTCATGATAATAATAACAATAATAATGAAAATAATAATATTAATAATAATGATGATAATAATAACTAGATCTTAAATCGTATTATAACAATATGCATGCATTGACGCCCTTGTTTATACATGGCAGACGAAAGAGTGTCTCTGAGATCATTTAGAGGAATTGATTAGAAGTGTGTAGCATTTGTGATTGTGAAGATAGTTATGCAGAAAAAGAGGCCGCAACCACGGCCCGAAAGAAGCAAAATGGCGCCTAGAAGTGCCTACGAAGTTTGAAATGAATATAAGGATAAAGGAAGGGGCCTGGGATGGGGTCACAAGCACTGCGTGCAAACCGAATGGGATTTGAGTGACGTCATGACGCATGCTGTGGCCCAAATAGCCTTCCATACTAATAATGCATGGAATAAAACAGAGTCTAACCCCCCTCCTTCCCCTTGATTAAAATCTCGCTTCGCGATGCCATGCGTTTCGCCATCACAAATATGCTTTTAAAATTTGACGAAAAAAGAAAGGAAAGTCGGCAAAAAGCGTTCTGAAAATTACGTCATAGCCACGCGTTCTTGTAGGAAACCTAGTATTAAAACAACCAAGACGCGTTTCTTTTTTGCTTTGATGGCATTTTGGGGGTATTGCATGGTATCCATGCTAAAGCTTTTGCAACCGAACAAAAAATAATTTAGCGGTGGATGCCACGCGCATTACTAACTTTAAAAAATGTGATTTCTTGCTCAAAATTTAAAAGAATGTACAACCGAATATGTATTGACGATCAACCGTAGACGAAAGTCATCAATGCATGGCTTATTGTCAACGAAATGGAGTTAAGTCTTTTGTCAATTCTGCTTGTTGGAATTGTGGAAATTAAAGCATCACTTTTATCAAACGAATTCTGTATATTCCTTGCTAATTTAACTGATTGAGGTGTCACATGAAACGGCAGTATTAACTGAACTGTTTAGAAATGTGATTTTCTCTTTGAAATTCAGATACCGCCCGCCAAATGACTTGTTGGTTCACTCTCTTCAAATTGATTTGAATCACTCATGCGGGAAATATTCATCATATGAAATGCATCAAATGAAAGAGGAGGATCGAAGCTTGACAAATATGTGTCATTTGTAAAACTATAATTGTGATTAAGTTATAATAAAGCATCGGTAACTCTCGGTTTCGTTTTTTTCTGGGACGCACTGTATACCGTATATGGCCATTCTGTTAAAACAGGTATCAGCAATATTAGTCCATGGGCCAATAGTAGGGCCTAGTATCAATTGTGACTATAGAGAAAAGACGTAAGAGATTATAGTTTCTTTCAATAGGAAGTTCGCTGGAGTATAATAGACATTTATGCTGCAGAAACTGTCAAAACTTTAGAGGTCGAACAGAGGAAAAGAGACAAACAAAATGATTGCTCGGAATTATTATGTTTATCATGCTACTTTGCATGTTTTCGTAATTCCCGTTTTACTTAACCTTATACATTGTTGGTCATAGTGGTGGAATAATTATTTTTACCCCAGTTTAGGGAAGGATTAAATAAATGATTTATTTCTAAAAGATCTAGATAATGGCATACATTCTCAGATTTTATTGAATATTAATTTGCGAGTGTTTGTTTTGCGTGAGTGCTAAATAATATGTGTGCTACTATGCTAATCAGCTAAGGGACCTACGTCCTTCAGTCATAGTTGACAGTAATGAGGATTAATGCCTCACAAAAGGGCAGTAATATATAGCTGATCGACACGACTTTTATCATGGGGCCTCACAGTAACGAGGCCATTGCTTAACCCCTGAATCATGACTCTACGCAGTGGTTGCTAGGGTACGCGGCCGCCCCACAAATCCCTCAAAAAGAAGAAAATGCAATAAATTGTCAAAAAAATCATCGCATTTTCCCCCGGCCCCAAACAGGAAAAATTCCTATGTAGGGCCATGCATTATGGTTCAAGGCATGGCCACACAGAGGAATTTTTCCTGTTTTTAAAGCATTAAGATTATTTTTGTGTTGGCCTATCAATGAAATACCATACCTCAAAAAGACTTTTAATCTTCACCACTTCGTAATGTAAATTTGAAAAACATACACCACCCTTATTCCGGTTAAATTAGGAACGTATTGGTTATTTTGGACACCTTTATGGATCTCTACGATTTCTGGTTTTCATTTCCCATTGTAAGTGGTATGAACGATCTTTTCGACACCCAAAACCTTAGTGTAGACATGGAAATTACAGCTTTTAGATGGATATCGTACTATTTTTGGCTAATTTCGGTTTCCGGCGAGTCAAAACTAAAACATTTTGAAGATGCATCGTTATTTCCTGTAAAACACGCTCCAATCTTCTAACAAATGATCTGAATTCAATATCTTGAAACATTTCTGTAGTGACTTGACCGCAAATTCAGGTATGTGTAATGCATATATCATGATGACATAATCATTACAAATCATTGTAAATAAACTAACAAAGAAATGCCAACGTTAAAACTTTAACGCAAGACCCTTTTTGAGGGGTTTGTATTATTCAATCGATAATCCGGTTTGTAACATGTGATACCATCAAATCACCGAAACAATTAATCCTGGGCGAACTGATAGTTTAAGAGTTGTGCTTGCCAAAGATCAAACAAAAGCAGCATTAATACTAATGTGGCAAATTTGATCCACTTATCAATTAAATGTTGATTTCATAATGACGCTTCGTAGGTGGTCTACAGGCACATACTCTTATCTGAAACTTTGACACAATTCATATATCCTTGGGCAGAACTTAGCTTTATTAGTCCATAGCCGTGTCCGGAGCAGCTAAAGTATATTGCCTATGCAGTATGCCGTCAACATAGTCTCACTGTACAGACACTGTATCGATACCGGTAAGGGTTTGATCCCGTAAAGTACGTTCCTATGGGTTGGGCATTACTTACTCGACATGCGTTGGTCTTTGGACGCCATCATACTCTATCTGATCCTCATTTATAAGAGCGAAACCTGTAGGACCTTTTACGACAAAAAGCAGCAGTACCAGCCCCAGCGTTCCTAAGATAAGAAGACTCACGAATCTCCTGATTGCATGCATTGTAAAACACCTGAGGAAATCAGAAAGAAAATATACTTAATAATAATTACAATTGTTATGATGATGATGATGATAGTAATGATAATTTGAAGAAAAAAATAACACAAACACCAATGATGAATAACAACAAAACAAAAATAATTGAAAGAAGTAATAATAATTACAATAATGATAATAATAATAACTAGACTTTAATTCTTCACTTTGACGAAATAGGTGATACGTTTGCTACTGATTTACATAATGAAGAATGCATTTTCACGATGTCATATTGTTATATAAAATGCTTCTCCCATTATGATCTATCCATATGTCAAGTTTCTACTGCTTAGCCTTAATCATTATGGATGTATGGAAGATATATTGAGACGATGCAGTATAAAAGACAATTCATTAGCAGATTTATAGATATCAATATAAACAACAGTGGCCCAAGCAGGCTACCCTGTGGAATTTTACATGTTACTGTTCTAAACTCCAAAATAGAAGATTGATACATAGTACATTGTAATCGATTGCTAAGATAGCTGTTGAGCCATTTATGAGCTACACCATGTATTCCATAACGATATAGTTTAGATAGTAAAATATTGTAATTAATTCTGTCAAAGGCTTTTGACAGATCTATGAAAACTCCAATTGCAAATTCGTTTCCTTCAAAGGCTAGACAATGCATTACTCGCCATGCAAATTCAGGATTGACAATAAATGTCGTGTACATGATTTTACTTGAATGATATGCATCCTGTCTAAAGATATGATTTAGTATAATGCTGGATGACATTTATAGCAATTATAGACACAAAATATTGAAATACTCCATGTACTCTGAGGAAAAACAGCTAGAGAGTCCGTGACAGAATTTTCAAAAAATATAGTCATACCAAAGAAGGAAAAGGAGGGATCTAAAAACTTATAAAACAAAACAAGGTGTGGACCCAGACTGTACTGTGTGTACACAGGTGAGGGAGAAAGAGAGAGAGAGAGAGAGATGAAGAACAAAACAACAACATAAGTTTGCTAGAGTAGGTGTAGGTACCTTTCCGTACAATAAAAAAGATTAAGAGCAACAGTACCCTCGCCAAATACGCGTACATTAAAAGAAACAAAATGAACTGTCATTGCTAAAGTAGAAAATAATGTGAGATGCACAATTTGGTACACAGATACATGAACATATGCAATGATATATACAAATCAGTCTCATGAGCTGTATTGAAAGAATACATTATTCGTCGTTCATTATCATTGCAAAAGTATAATATGCGATATCGTTTGTGAGACCACTATATCCTGAATTGTACATGGAAAGTACTTAAAACTATAAACGATATGAAACATATTTGCAGGCTGGTTCATGAATTTGTTTTTTTCCTTTTTGCTTCTTATTTTTCTTCTTCTCATGAACAAACAAAATATTCCTCAAAATATGAACAATATTAATCATATTAATCATTATCAAGATCAATTACAAGAAATGTCACGGCATTAATATCTGAAATGCGCTTACCTCTGCTACTTGTAGGCTTAAATGTAATTATAATTATACTTTATCTTTCTTTGCATAATCTAGGCATTACTGCTGTCTGCTGCTTCGAGATCGCAGATGTTTCAGAAACATATTTAGACGCGACGGTGTATAGCTTAATGTTAATTTTCTTGGAAATGTATTGAAATCAGGTTGGTGTGATAATATCAAGCTAAAGTCACAGTCTTGTAAGCTTTGGGGAAATTAAAACAGTATTTAAGCTTGAATATGTGAACAAGAAGAGATAAATAAAAGGTTCGACTTACCCTTTTTAATTAAAAGAAAAAAAAAACCCTCTCTCGCCCAGGGAGAGACCAGACAAGAAATGAAAATGTGGAAGAAAAAGAACATAATTTTGCACTCATATCGCTCCAGTGACCAGTCAGATACAGTGAGTTGAACGTTTAGTATACGCTCCGACAATACAACTCTACACCCCGCACTACGCACGCAATTAGCGTGCACGTACCGTGCTTTTTCGTTGCCTTCCAGGCTCCTGTGTAGACGTCAAGATCGATATTTACTTTACGTTGTTTGTTATCTGGTTAGATAATACATGTACGCTATTTATCGACCGGTATAAGACGATTCTGCTTTCTAGTGTGGTTAGTGTACTGATATGCAAACTGCGTTACCTTCCTTGTGTATTAATTGTTCTTATGATAACCTCAAAACCGACGATTCAACCCCGCATTTCAACTGACAAATACAAAAAACGCAACATCGTTTGGAACGATCGAGGCCGGATTTTCAACCATATCGTATTATGTTTTGTTCGGACGGTGTCAATGATTTACGAATGACTCATGCCAATTCCCTCACTTATTCTGAAAGGGTAAACAAATTAGATTTCCCTCCACACTGCAAATATGACCTCCATATTTATATTTATTGTTTGTTTGTCTTTAAGATTTGTCATGAAAATAATCTCCATTTCGGTTGAATAATGCAGCTGTCCACTTGTTGCCGAAACCAAGAGTTAGAACACCTCATAAATATAGCATTAATTGGCTCATGAATTTTCTAGATGTAACGATCTGTGTTCACACTTCTGTTTTGTTTTGATATCATTAGAATGATTCCTTCGGATGATAGAACAGTCTTGATAACGAAGTAAACCCCAATACATAAAAAGGAATTATTTGCTTACTGTTCCTCCTGTTGTGAACACAGTTTAATGGAGTGAAATTAATGTTACATGTGTTCCAGCCTTGTCTTCCCTTCCTCTGACTTCCCCTCCTCTCTTCCATTTCAACAAAGAAGAGAACCATCATTCTGTCTTGATACCGAGGTAAACCCCCCCCCCAAAAAAAAAAATAAATAAAGGAACTATTTACTTACTACTCTACCTCCTGTTGTGAATGCAGTTTAAAGAAGTGAAATTAATGTTACACGTTTTCATACAGCCTTGTCACCAAACTTTCCCTTCCTCTGACTTTCCCCCCTCTCCGCTGATTTCCCCCATCTCTCTACCTCTCTTAATTGCACTCATCTGTTCTCTGCTTTTGCTTTTCCATCAACTTCTCACTCTATCTCTGTTCATGTTGTCTACTTCGTTTTTCTCTCCGTCTACTCTCTCTCTCTTTCAATTTAATTAGCTTGATTTATATGCATAGTAAAATTGTAATCGTTATTTCCTATGAGCCCGTGCGGTTTAAAAGCCTTTTTACAAGTCTAAAGACAACATGAACACACCAAGAATAACGCAATATATCGATATTGATAAACGACAAGACTGTTATTGTGATGATAAGTTACTTTATTGCTTTCAATGCAAACAATTAAAAAATACCCCAGGACCCCGTCTTACAAAGAGTTGATGTGGATTGTAACTTATTTGCGATTGATATCGATCGTAACTATGACAATAAGAGATAGGAGACTGCAAACTTGCGATTGATTGGAGGACTTACGATTGATTTGGATCGATCATAACTCTTTGTAAGACGGGGCCCAGATCTAGAGATAAAAGAAAGGGGGAAAATGGCTTCTGACGCATTACCTAACTACACCTTTGTCATAATGTATAGTTATTTACCTTATGTTTATCCTTGCCGTCGACAATGGATTTTGGTAATGAATACGTCATTCGTCTCGATTTGGGGAGGCTTCAATAATCCAGAACATCAAGTCTGGAGAGATAGAGAGAGAGATGGAAAGTGAGAGAGGAAGAGAGAGAGAGGAAGAGTGTTCCCATTTGTGTGGGCGCGTATGCTTGTTTGTCTTTTGAGGATGGAATGTAGTTGCAACAGTGTTTCTATATTGACCTTTTTTGTCTCTTTGCCTCATAGAGGTGTTTATTCAAAACTGAAACAATAACATATTTCGTTTGCCTTACATGAAAGGATACAGAAATTGTTTGTTCAAATAGAACCAAGCAAATTCGCGGAAATTTCATATTTTGTATTCGATTGTTCATTTATTTGTATTCCCTCAGATTAATTGAATAGTAATTTAGCGGTTTCTGCACGGGTGGCCAATCGGGTAGTCCAGCCTCTATTGCGCTTCATAAATCTGATGTGTGCTATTATGTTATGCGAAATATAAGAGTTTTATGTGTTACTGTTAAACCGATGACTTTATAAGAGAACGCAAGTGTGTGGCATGATGTCAATAGTCAGTAGGTTACTTATGTCATGATTCATACCCACAACAACCAATTACAGGTTAAAGACGACTGATATTTAGGATATATGGTTATACAATTCAAGCGACTGAGTAAAGCCATGACAGTGTTGAATAACGAATGATTGCAATGTAGTGTGGTATCCTATCAACGTAAAGGTAAAACAAGCCCAATTAGGATCATAGCGATGTTAAGTAAAACAGTCACGAATATTCACTACAAAGTGGTCACTGGTGACGTCATTCTTTTTCGTACTTAGTTTAGAGACAAAAAAGAGCAAAGTAGGAAAAATAATAAAACATATATTTGTTTAACCCGACGAGTCGAGTGCACATACATTCTTCACAACGCCAGTTTAATGAGGCAAACAAGTATTCCGTTGGTTTAGTAATACTAACAACACAATTCAATATTTTACCAAAACCATACCACGAACTTGATTGAAAGAATAATGCTATCTCATAGTTACATGTTCATCTTTAGAGGTATTGCTTCATTTGAATTAAAACAACCCAACATTGTAGGATTTTCAATATACAAACAAACAAATATACTAACCATATTTCGTGATTACAGATATGGAATCGGTGATATATTCCTCCTCATTTTTAGTGGATGTTTGACGACGTTTATCAGCGAGGTTGCTATGCTTTACGTCTCCTCGCAGAGCGCGCCTCAGAGCAGGGACTATGCCGGGCAGCGCATATTTTTTTTACACAACTGTTTAGCCATTTCAGTCAAAAATACTGTGCAAACGACTAGAGACAGAGTCTAAACATTTCCATTCGCGGTATTTTAGGATTCCTTGAGCTGCGCTGAGCAGCTGTACATGGCTGATCAGGTAGGATATGTCAGCGGCTGCGATAACTATTACTAGATTATTAGCTACAGAATTGAATCTAGATCTATTTGTACTTTGTAAGACAAGAGGACAAATCGAAGGAATAACATAGAAATACAAAACAAAAGGGAAGATGATAGATTGAAGAAAAAACAAGGAAATGCATAACAAAAGAGGAGATGATAGATTGAAAGAGAAACAAAGAAATAATAATAATAATAATTAACAGTTCTTGTATAGCGCATAACACATAAGATTAGATAAGATGATAGTTAAAGGAAAAAAGGGAAAAAAACAACAGGGCATGACGAAACTGAGAAGATGATAGATTGAAGAAAAAACAAGGAAATACATAACAAAAGAGAAGATGATAGATTGAAATAGAAACAAAGAAATACCTAACATAAGAAAAGATGATAGATAAAAGGAAAAACAAGGAAATACATGACGAAAGAGAAGATGATAGATAAAAGGAAAAACAAGGAAAATCATTTTTCTTTCAATCTATCCTTGTTTCTTTCGTCATGTTTTTCTTTGTTTTTCCTTAAATATCATCTTCTCTTATGTTATGTATTTCTTTGTTTTTCCTTCAATCTATCCTTGTCTCTTTCTTCATGTATTTCTTTGTTTCTCCTATGATCCTTGTATTTTTCGTCATGTATTTCTTTGTTTTTCTTTCAATCTATCCTTGTTTCTTTCGTCATGTATTTCTTTGTTTTTCTTTCAATATATCATCTTCTCTTATGTTATGTATTTCTTTGTTTCTCCTTTAATAATGATCTATCCTCTTCCTTCAATCTGTCGTTATGTATTTCTTTGTTTTTCTTTCAATCTATCTTTTTCTATTTCGTCATGTATTTCTTTGTTTTTCTTTCAATCTATCATTTTCTATTTCATCTTGTATTTCTTTGTTTTTCCTTCAATCTATCTTTGTCTTTTTCGTCATGTATTTCTTTGCTTTTCCTTCAATCTATCTTTGTCTTTTTCGTCATGTATTTCTTTGCTTTTCCTTCAATCTATCCTTGTCTCTTATGTCATGTATTTCTTTATGTTTCTTTCAATCAATCCTGTTTCTTTCATTATGTATTTCTGTTTTTCTTTTAATCTATCATTTTCTCTTTTGGCATGTATTTCCTTGTTTTTCCTTAAATCTTTCCTTTTGTTCTTCGTTATATATTTCTCTGTTTTTCCTTTTCTATCCTCTTCTCCTTTGTCATGTATTTCTTGGGTATTCCCTCGATCTATCCTCTTGTATTTCCTTTTATCTATCCTCTTCTCTTTAGTTATGTATTTCTTGGTATTCCTTCGATCTATCCTCTTGTCTTTCCTTATGTTTTTCCTTCTTCATTATCCTCTCCAGTATCCTTATTTATTTCTCTGTTTTCCTTTCATTATCTTACCTTCCATGGGTGTACGTACGTGCTTGTACTATATGGCTGCTGGTGATTGTCGACTTAGACTCTTTCACCAGAGCACTTCTTTGAATTTTTTCGCGAAAATGGCTAAACAGTTGTGTAAAAAAAATATGCGCTGCCGGGCACATGCCCATACAGACATATCATACCGATGACAAGCTTATCAGGAAACACCACTCGTTCATCATCACAAAGTACAGCCTTTCCTGGTTTGTATGACAAGATTTCGTGCCGTAATTCATCATTTCTATTCCTAATCACAGAGCTGACAGTGGCCATCTTAATTTGTACATATCTCGCCCTGAATACGCGAACAAACACGTTTTATTATATGCTCAATATCATTCAAGCTCAACGTAATTTTAAGCATGTGACATTTTAGGTCTAGTTATTACAGACCATTGTGGGTAGGAAATTCTTTATCTAAATGCACGCACAGTAGGATAAACGGATGAGGGATTTTAATCAATGATCAACCGATTTTAGATTTGTCGTATGAAACTCAAATGTATTATTTGAATCACACAATCTGCCCTCCACCAAAATGCACACACACAATTTTTTACAATAATTCTCTCCATATTAAATGGTGAAATCACAATATTCCACGCTAGTCTCTGTCCTTTGTTACGAAGTTTGAGTCTATCACCAACATATTTAACCACATGAGAAAGGCATGGGTATTCTTGAGGCTTCAGTAATTTTTAGGCATCATAGTGAGACAAAATTAACCGTCAAACCATAACAGTTGGAGAGGAAACTGAATGTTCGAAATCGTACTGTAGTTGTACAGACATGTCATTTTTGGATGCAGATGTATATTAGCCACCAAGGCTATGAATAAATATCAGCCACATCTTCCAGTAAATCATCAATTGCCT
>BEXV01003046.1:2465-13649 GCA_003118195.1 Hemicentrotus pulcherrimus | reverse complement strand
TTTTTTAAAACTCCTGTTAATGATAATAGCTAGTTCTTACATAGCGCTTTTTAGGACCGCAGGTCCTCTGAAAGCGCTTTTAACATAACAGATATAAATATTATTACCCCAGCCATCGGATTCATGCTTACCCGCACATTCTCCATTCCCTGAGGAAAATTCTAGCCAGGCGTCATTTTTACAAGCGCACACTTGCTCAGCTGACCACATTAACTTAAGCATCCTACCGGGTACCCATTTAACACCCGGGTGGAGAGCGGCAAATGTAGATCAATTTTTTGCGAAAGGACATTAGTGCTGCAGCGGGACTTGAACCGCGGACCTTGTGATCCACGTTCTGGTGACATATCCACTCGACCACGACACCTCTAATAGCGGTTGATATAATTTGCCGAAGATTTACAGACAAGGTGTTTATCAATGGAAACCAAAGGCAACCCAACAATAATCCGTAAACTGGGCATGTTAAATGAAACTGGAAAAACTCCGAGAACACCGGGAGGGGAAATTACCTCTAACAGACAACTTTCATAATGTATTATGTAATACAATCTAGAGGTGTCGTAGTTATTCCAGCACTTGACTTGACTTATGTAAAGGTCGTGGGTTCGATCCCCGACACGGAACTAATGTCCTTTCGCAATGCATTAATCTGAAATTGCAACTCCACAATCAGGAGAGAAACGGGGACCTGGTAGAATGACGAAAGCCCTTGTGTTAGTAATTACTGTATGCCCTCACGGTGACCATATGGTAAGAATACATCCAGTGAGTGGAGATGGCCGTGCATATTGTGAATGAATGAATGAATCCGATGCCCGGGGTAATCATATGTTAAGCGCTTGAAGATGGTGTTTCGTGATAAGTGCTATGTAAATCAAGATTACTCTTATGATTAATCTATGAGGTGCTCCTGTAGTAGGCCTACTCTTGAAACGGGGAGGTGAAAGAAAGGAGGCGAAACTCTTGAAATTTATTCAAACGCATTCGTGAGTTCTAAACCGTAACAATGAGATTTGTAACATTCCCCTGGCTTTGAAGTTCCATGCTCCGAACCGCACTTCCACCGCGGAGACTTTCGGAAGCCAGGCACCAGTTTTACATTTTTTAAACAAAATATTAAATTACCGGCAAAATTTCGGTGTAAATCAAAAACTTTATATCTAGATTGTATTGGGTATAGTGTATCAAAACACTTTTTCAAATTAAGAACTCCGTCCTTCCTAAATGTAAGGATAATGCGCTAGTTTGTGCATTCTTTAATGTCCTGTTATTTGATCCATGATTTACAATCTTCAATAACATTACGTTTGCTAATGCGTGTTTTTGCGTATTTTTCAAGTTAGAAAAGGGGTAAAATTACACAAGTTTGTGTTCGCTTGTTCTACTCTTTACACATTCTACAATGGATGAGAAATCATTCAAAGGAACACCGAACAGTTGCTGTGATATCATTTTCTGTTGTAGAAATTCTAAATCCGGAAGTTTCTTGCGCTCTTTTATCTCACCACCTGGTCAACAGTTGCAGATTAGCGCAAAGCTTTTCGGCGGCTCAGCTAGAGCATTGGGTCAAAGGAGAGCGACTTGATCCCAGTCCTTCTCTACCACGTCCCTGCTTGGAATGAAAGGATATATAACGTGTTTATTATGATAAATCCAAATAAAGAGAGCTGATATTTCAAGGACATTGCCTTTGGCAGTTTATTTTCCAGCGTTCAAGTAAAGAGGAACCCCTCACCTTTATATTGATGTCATGCATGATCGAGTACATTGTAGATGACAGATACGTATGACATGCCAAAAAGCAAATAATTGAATATATGTGTTTTTATTTTTGTATGTGAAATAATATGTGTTCATAAACTTGTTATGCGTAAACCTTTTATTGGCGTATAACTGTTTGAATTATATTTGTTATTGCACAATTAATAATGTATGTATAACTCCCAATGCATACTCCTCCAAGAGGCTTGTGGCAGCACATGCTCTCAAAGAGCCCCGATGGCAATAATTATAAAAAATGTACCTTTCAATTTAAATTATTGTATTGAATTTTTATTTCATTTCATAGGAAGAATTTGTCAAGCAGGGGAAATAAAGTGGATTCAAAATTCACAGCGCCATCTATCGAGTATCGACACTGGTGTTGAATTGTATAGTTATGACAAAGAATGCCAATACATTAACCCGAAATCGCTATGACTACAATCATTCTCAAAATCTTTCATGATAAATTGATACGTTCGAAAGTTAGCAAATTCTTTGCCCTCTTTTCTGTCTACCATTACGCTATACCCCTCAAACAATCACACTTACGCGCAAACCCACATTTGAGCACACACTCACATACTCTCTCTCTCTCTCTCGTGTGTGTGTGTGTGTGTGTATTTGGGTTTTTACAGACGTGTATCAATCAGATATGATTATTTACGTCTGGGGACCGACTTTTATCGTCACCATCCGAAAGACGTGACTCAGTTTCGAACCTGCGTCCTTGGCTGAATCAGTTTACTTCCACTGTTAGCTGGATTACAGGCGCACGCCACAACGCCTAGTTGTCTCTCTCTCTCATGGCCTTGTTATTGTATTTCAGTCATGAGCTTCTGGAAGTGCTGCCAGTGATTAAAGGGGAGTAAAATGTTGAGTAAATATGAAATCTATTTGAATCTTTGGAAAACATTGAGTTGAAAAGGGACGCTATTTCTTTGTCTTCGTTTGTTTGCCTTGTCATCGAATTCTATAGGGGAAAAAAATACTTGTCACGGGGTTGTTCGACTTGTTTATATACATATCAATCCATGTAAGTTTCTTTATCGCATATTCGTATTATCTCATATCCTTCCCTCTTTTGCTTCGTCATTATGTTATCATTTGATTGAACTCTGAAATATAACCAACCCGCTTTGCATAAATCATGAATATATTTTTCCTTTATTCTTAAAATTCGTGTACTCAGTTTTACTCATAAGATGTGAAGATCTTTACTTGATTAATTTTGAAAAAGCCAGTTCAGAGGTTTTCATCTGCAAATAGGTAGATACAGGTCATTATAAAGGTTGTACATAACTGTAGAAACAGATTCAGACAAATGCTGAATATGTATTGATGAAAGTTAAAGATAAACTTGAGTTCTGGTTAAAAAAAAAAAGAAAAGGAATTTTCACAGAATCAAACAAAACTTTCACTGAATATTCAAGATTAATAAATGTCATGTGCCAAACAATTTTGGAAGAAAATGTATACTGGCCGAGTAATGAGCATAGACAGATAAGGAAATCAAGGTTACTACAGCCCCGACACCATTTGTGAATTCCCATATACATCTTTCTGTTTACAGTGCTTGTTACTTAATTTACCATGACTGGGCCAAATTTATTATTATTTTGATTACTTCAGAACCTTGCAGTACACACCAATACTTCCATGCTACAGGATTAACTTTTTTTCTAATCCATTCCACACCTTTTCTTTTACAGTGCAATCGCATTACCAGAACTCATCTTTACTTAAGTAAACATTATTCATTCATGCACCGACGGTACATGCTGTGATGCGCACGTGAGCAAATTTATTTCAAGAGGGCAATCAAAAGTATATTTAAAAGCACCTCTGTGACTTTTGTAGGCATTATCATACAATGAGCAAAGAATCTGAGGTCGTTTGTATTATGTGCTACAAAATTTACTAAAGACATGAACAAATCAATAGGATCTGCCAACAAATACTGGAAGTCTCAAACATTTGAATGAGACATCTTAAAAAGTATTTCATCATTTTCAATTACGTTGCCTAGGTAATATAGGTAATATTGATCTAATATATTCTTAACTTTGTGTGAATTTTGTACAAATTGGGGCTACAACTACAAATAAGTACTCGATATTTGTAAGGCGCAATATTTTTTAAATGTTACTATCGAATAGGATGAGGGTACTAAACGTGTATACCTGTCTTATGATTATTATCTTGCAATATCTCCTATTAACTTTTCAATGATATCATGGTAGGCTCATATTGCATTTCTGCTATCACTTTATTCCTACGAGGTGTTTGGTTGTGGTTGCACGTTAGCTTTAAAGATACGATACTAGTGAACTTAGATTTTCATAAAAATATAAAAAAATATATCATACGTAAATTAAACGTCAAATTCATTAGAATTTGTAATCATGCAAACAACATACTTAGACGAAATATAATTTCTACAAAAGTGATTTGCAACGTAACATAAAAATAGTTATTTTTGTTCTTCCGAAGCAAGTCATCGCAGTAGGTATATTTAGCGATATCTCCTTCTTTTAAGTCAAAGTAAAAAATGATATCTATGAAAAGCTTATGGTAAAATAAAACATACAATGCTCGTTATCTCTCTTATTTTTTATTTTTATTTACGGTGGAAAAAAAGTATTTGTGGCATCAAACTAATTTATCATACAGAGAGTATTTGAAGTTCAATGTATTCAAACTTATTTTTTTCTATACAAAGATGAGTTAATTACGTAATGTATTTTCACATTTATTTCGTTACGGCAATGACTCTATTTATTTTACTGTTTGCTCAACGTGATATACATGTAAGTATTCATATCATGATCAAAATATAAAGTGGTACAAAATATCTTCTTTATTGGCACATATAGGACATTTTCAAAGCTTCGGGAATATGCCCTGTATTGTATATCGTTTGGCAAATACTAGTCAAATGTTCAATCCCAAATTCTTTTAAGGCCACAAGTTATTCCCGTTTTATCCATTCTGGACCTTCAGATTTAGAAGTTCCCAGTGAATGCAGAGCGTGTTTAACTTCTGATGCAAGTATACTTGAGAGATATACAGATATATATCACAGTTTATCATAATGGCCCAGGACATTGAATCTTTTAAAGCAGAGTGTAACATTTATACATAAATCGTTCATTGTTTACATATACTACACATACTTAAATAATCTGCTATGCATGAGATTCTTACAATTTCATAATTAATACTATATAGTAAAATCAATATCTATGTTTTCCTTTGGCTTCCAAAACCTTTATTATTCTTATGTTATTTGTACTGATAACAGACACATAATATCAGGCAGAATTTGAATTTGCACATGAAATATAGGCATTCACATTTAAAGGTACATGTATAATAATCACCCCAAATACTATGGGGAAAACATAATTATATCATATTTGTACGTGATTTAAAATAAAGTCTTAATAAGAGAATTATGTTTTTGTTAATTTGATTTAGTCACTTACATTTTTTTACATTTTATTTTTGAGCCCTCATCACTGTGAGGACGCAGGCGTACGAGCGCAGACATCACATAGACTTTATGTATTTGACTATCATCCGTATGTCAAAATATTGTTATGCTATACCCTACTATTGCATATATATATGATTTGTTTTTAAGGGCACCTAAGTATTGATACTTCAAAATAATTGTAGTAATCTGGTAGACTGTCCAACATTTGTATTTAGGAAGCATAATAGTTATAAAAACATGAGTATACAAGATCCAGGATATAGAATCACATCTCGGTAAAGTCATAGTTATTGACCTGCCAATGTAAAGTTTTGTAATTTTCACTATGGTTAATCTTCAAGCAAGTTACATTGTCATATATATATATATATATATATATATTAGAAAATATTTATATACAGTCACAATAAAGGTTGTCTAAAAGGGTTTATCCACCAAAGGCTTTTTGAGGAACATCAATGATTACCTTTATGAATAAAAGCATCACTAGTTTATCCGAAGATGTCTCGGTCAAGGCGATGTTAGAGAGCCAGTCGCTATAGTTAATGCCGATATCTTCTACACCCCCTTTATCTGATGGGTTAGTTCCCTCTTCAAACGGCTCGTTAGAAGACACGTTGGTTATTCCTCCTGAGGAACATTGCGCTGCAGATAGCAGGTGAGAATCTTCCATTTTCTGAGGGTGTCCTGGTCCTGTTACTGTTCCTGTTTTGGGGGAGATGGTAATGATCAAGATTAGCATCAGTGCTCCTTAACATGAACTGGTCCAGAATTAATAATGAATCTTATCCTCTCAGCAACACCCCAACCCCTCCCACCCCCACCAATATATATATATATATATACAACAATAGAACAAATCTGATATACGACATAATAGACAAACTAACAAACACGAAACCGGCATACCTTTATGAATATCACATGTTACATGTTTATTTGTGAAGTGACATTGCCAGGCGGATGAAAACAGAGAGTTGCCATGATTATGATGGCTTATCGATATGTTCTTCTTAGTTCTGGTTACGTGGAAAAGCAGGCAGACAGTAGAAACTAATGTTATTTTTGTATTGATTATATATCACGAACCATATCAAATTAGCAAACCAATTTTAGGACGACCTTACCTTGTGGAAAATAATGTTCAGCAAGGTCCAACAATTTGGCAGCCACAAGCGCCCTCCTTAGTTCGATTCGTTCATCTTCCCTGGACACACCTCTTCGCCATTGTTTCAGCATGAGATAGGTTCCTCTACTGGTGATCTGTTCGTATCTCATGTTGGTCTTGAGAGCTCTTGCTATGTTACCCCGAAGAACTCCAAGCTGACTTCCTAAGCTATCGATCTTGGCCTCATCGGAAAGATCGTCAGCTATCTGCTTCAAGATGTCTGCAAACTCATCATTGGGTAGTTCAACGCTGAAATATATTTTAGAACTCGGCATAGTTAGAGAAAATAGAAGATATGACATTTTTTTTGTTGGCTTATAAAATAATAAAGGTCAGCGGATACAAGTTATAAATCTGCAATGATGGAAATATTCGTACAAATCAATCAAAATTCTCTATCCGGTTTCGTTTTGCAGAAGTATGTACCACAAACAGCGTTTGCATTTCAAGGAATCCCAGACTGGAATAGTAATAAGAAGAGCAAGAACATGAAACGCACCACAAAACAAGGATATAGGAAGAGAGAAGAACAATAAGAAGAAGAAACATTAGAAGGAAGATGTGGAAATAATAAAGAAGAACAATGAAAAGGGGGGAAAATGCCCAATATGATTTACATTTTTTATTGAGATTTGCCCTCATTCCCCCAAAACGCTTTACCTGAATAAATAGAAAATTATTGCATTCGGAAACAGTGTAGTTTATCGACATGCAAAGGTCGTTTCTACTTACTCTGCATCTGATGGAGTACTCCTTCCTGGTGGATAGCATTCTCCAATTGAATTATCTTCAGAAGAAGTTATCCCTGCCATGAACATAGAATATTTTGATTTGATTGAAATGATACGATTATTCAATAATTAACATTTGAGATGATCGGATCGTTATTGGCAGTACGTACGTGCACAACATAAACGAACGACTATTTTAAAATATCAACATCACATAATGATGTGTTACCCATGATAATTGGTTTACCTTAGTCATGTCTGCAGACTAATTTCTTGATTAATTTGTATACAATTTCGAAATGTGATAGTGAATTCATTGAGTAACCAAAAGCTGAGAATGAAACAGTTTTAAACCAAAGATATTGAGATAGTAGTATGAAGAAACATAAACAAATATATTATAAAAATAGTCTTACCACTTCGAGCCAGGTTTCCATAGTTCGTCCAGGGAATTAAAATCTGCATCCATTGAGGTGTCTCTCTTTTCTTCTTCTGTTCTGCTGATCGTATCTCGCTTTCTAATTGAATGTTGGTTCTTAGCTTCCAGGTCTCACGCTCAAGTTGTTCAAATCGCGCTCTGTCCTCCTGTCTTTCGTTCTCTAACTCTTCAACTTGCTGTCGTTCAATCATTTCGTTTCGCTCTTTCTCCTCTACGATTTTCGTCAAAGTGTCTATGTGTTGTTGCTTAGATTCCAGTTTTTTCTTCATTTCTGCTGCCAATGAGCGCTCCTTCTTCTCAGCTCTTAACCTGTCTTCCTCCCTTCCTTTCTTTATTTCTTCAACTTGCAGTTTCATAGTCGTCTCATTTCGCTCTTTCTCCGCTACGATTTTTGTCAAAGTATCTTTATGCTGCTGCTTAGACTCTAGTTTTTTCGTCATTTCTGCTGCCAGTAAGCACTTCTCTTTCTCAGCTTTTGCTCTTTCGTCCTCTTTTTCGGTTTTTAGTCGCTCAACCGTACGTTTTGCCCTCTCTTCTGTCTTCTGTAAGTTTTCCGTAATTGTTCCGATGTGCAGCTCTTTTGATTTAAGTTTCTCCTCCAGCTCCAGCTCTCTTTCTTTGTACATCTCCAAAGCGTGCCTTGCTATTTTCTCATTATCACCCAAGGCCATTGTAACTTGCATTCGCTTTTCTTTTTCGTGCACCATCTCGTTTTTAAGTATCGTGTGGTCGTTGACAAGGCCCTCATAACTGGCAAAGGATTCTTCACATTCCCGTTCAAGTTCCTTAATTTCGTTTCGTAGTGACCTCTTTTCCTGTTTTTGCTCTTCAATTTCTTGAATTATCTTCTGAATTGCTTCTTTCGCCTCTTTCTTTGTTTTATTATAAAGCAATGTACATCTTGGATTCGTGCACATATTTTTCAGATCATCGTTTGCTAATACTATGTCACCCTCTTGGAGGCATCCATGTAGAAGGTCAAGACACTGCAAATGATCTTCAGCTGAGAGATTTGAATGGTCAGGGCAAGGTAATTCATAGATATCAGTGATCCCGTAACGCTTTAATTCATCTTTCGCTTTGTCGATGGTTTCACGTCTGCCGGTAGAAAGTATGGCACAGAGAGGGTCGTGACCTATTCAATCGAAACATATTCAATGAGTTTAATCAAAATTACGTCCAAAGTCATGATGATACCATGGAGATAAAAGAAGAGATATCTCCATGATGATACTATGCATTTTTTGTACCAAATGTATGTCACTTATCTTTATTCTTTTAAGGGAGATGGGGTTATATTTTGACATAAAATAATAGAGAGAATCTGTAATGCCTCCATCTTCTGCATGTGTTTCCGATATTGACATTCAGTTCGTTGTGTGGCAAAGAAGATACCGCCACATTCAAGTTGTAAATAGAATGGGAAAGATGCAATGAGAGAAGAAAGGAGGGAGAGAGAGAGAGGGAGAGAATGTGATAAGGAAGACTCCCGTATAAGAAACAAACGTAGAGAGTCAGGAGAAAGTAATTCATTCACAATGATGACAATGCAAACAACATTATCATATTTATGTTAGGGAAAAGAGTAAGGGCGATCATGATAACGTATAGGCTTATTGTATTTTCTTTACTGAAACCAGAAAATGGAACATGATTAGAAAATATGCAATATCGGTCGTCAGTGTAGGGAGCAGAGATATAGTGTAACCATTTTGACTAGTAACTCATTAAACGAATGAAATAAATATCTAGTCGCGTTTGCTTGATATTATACGTGGTATTTGGTGTGAACATTGTCACTTTTGTCTTCAATCTTAATAAAATCCCATGTCTCGGCTCAAAAATTGAAAAGCTTAATTCCCCAACAAAGGAAATTGATAATTAAGCACCTACTGATATGTTAGGGTATACAACCAGATAGTGGAAGACTTTAGTTTATGTTATATGTTTCATCGTAAATATAGCGTTATCATCGTGTCATCATTTATATTCAAAATTTCGGTTTGGATGTCAGATCATGGCCTTATGTCTTACACGTATGTTTATTCATGGTAAGTTGATTTGAGTCAATCTTGTCAACGCGGGGTCGGGGCAGATTGTATGGGGGAATGGTACATAACACACTACATTCATGTTTCAAAATGATTAATAGGACGCTCTCAAACTTCGACATTTTGAAAAGTGACTCTGATTATACGGTAACAAACCGAGAACATGCTATGATATGTTCATGCATATAAACTATATTAAAAAATATGAAACTTGCCTCAACATTAAAATGGCTGATGTACGATTATGATTATTATTAAAATAAGGAAACATTGTTTTCTCATAGGCCTACATAACCACAATGTGCGTATCAGCATGCAATTCACGAAGAAACTGAAAGGTACTCAGTTTACAAAATTAGCAGACGATGGGCGCGTTTAAAGGCACACTGCCATACTTGTAGCTACTTGCTCCCTCTATATAGAAAACTTCCCCAATCGGTGCCTCTTGATCCCCCATGATCCTCTTTTTCTTATGTTAAATGAGAGCTGAGTTAATGAGATAGCCACCTGTCACAGTGACCTCGATGGCTCTCTGTGTGGTCTAATCCCTTCTGACCCAGTAGTGGTGACGGTCTTTAAGTCCACGATATCAATATCAGAATTAGTAAAGTTGTTGAGAAAATGATGTATTGAGTGAGAGAGAAAAGTAATATAAGTTCTTGATTTTTATGGCCAGAAGGGATTAGACCGCCCAACGAGCTATCCAGGTCATTGTGACAGGTGGCTATCTCATTAACTCAGCTCTCATTTAACATAAGCAAAAGAGAATCATGGGGGACCAACAGGCACCGATTGGGGAAGTTTTCTATATAGAGGGAGCAAGTAGCTACAAGTAGGACAGTGTGCCTTGAAGCCCAACCAGCCGGCCTATATATTGTTATTATTAATTGAATAATTGATTAACGTTCACCGTATTTTTTTTTTGGCAGTGGAGCTAAATTGGTACGATCGTATTGCCTTAACTAAACACATTTTGGGGTCTAAAGTTACCTTCATATCAAAGATATGTCCTCAAAGGGGCACTAGAAATGACATAGATGAGAATAAGACCAGTAATCATGTACTTTGAAGGCTATTGCCGTCTGAAAACAGAACTATCCCTTTAAGGATAAAGAACAAACTCACCAGTTATCGACTTTATTGTCTTCATCCCTGCTGTGTAATCTGAAACATAAATCGGGCTGAAGATAAAAATGAAAAAATATATCTATTCATTATCATTTTTATTCACGTAGTGGTGATACACGTTTAATGGTAGCAACATATGATTTGAATTTGCTATCCCTCCATCCCCTTCACATTTGGTTCTGATGATACAGAACACGGTTAAGTTTTAAGCTGTCTAAAACCCAGTTTAATCTTTTCAAAATCTATTCTTATTGCAACCGGTGACTACGCCACCTTGCAATTGAATAGATGGAATATTTCTTATTTGTGTTTCAATGTAATGAAGGGGCAGGGCAGGACTTTGAGAGGGAGCACATTTGTTTTTGTTTTAGCCCTCGAATATTTGAAAATTTGCACCCCCCCCC
>BEXV01003044.1:36132-46390 GCA_003118195.1 Hemicentrotus pulcherrimus | reverse complement strand
CCCCCCCCCCCCCCCCCCCCCCCCCCCATCCGCTAGCTCCCGATCCACAGTCTCCGGTCATCCGTTTAATTGCACTTCAATATATTGAAGTGCAACTAAACAGATAGCTATCGCAAACAACAATAACAATTTTAAATCCAGTATGAGATATATGATTATGAAGATAGGTATATATATATATTTATACAGTAATTATCACATCTCAGTTAATGTACACATTCACTACGTGAACACCATAATTATGAATCCATAAACATTTAATAGGATAATTGATATCTTGTTTACATACAAAATACAAGCAATGCATGCCCATATTCCTGCCAGTCCCTCCCCAACCAAAAAAAAAAAATAATAATGATAATCCATAGAGATATTACAAACAAAATACATTTAATTTCAGTTATGTAATTATAAAAATTTTGTTTATCTCCTCTCTTTGTCAGGTTTGTATGTAATTGATCATTTTTAATTGTCAGCATTCATTTTTATCCTACATGAAACATGATTGTCTCACATTTTCCTACACAAGTTTCTATTTTGGGCAAGTAACAGCATCATTCTTATCCACTTAACGAGTTTGATTTAATATTTTATTAATCAGTTGACAATACATTAAAGAATGTGAACAAGATAATTGTTCAGAGGCAAAAAAAAAAAGGACAATGAAAGTGCCGTTATTGTTCCTGATTCTTGCTGCCTCACAATTTCTTAAATATAAGGACCCATGTGTAAAACAAGTACATCATGTACAAGAAGTATACAACACTTAGAAGCCAGCTTAGGGGCAAACTACTTTTTGTGAGATATATTGGACGCACAATATTATACTATGTAAATTCTCCGGCAACATTTAGATCAACTCCCCTGAAATGTGGTGACATATATAGATCTCAACCCTGGTCCATTAAATGACCATCCCATATCTGCAAAATTGGAGGGGACTGTAGTTAGGAAAAAGTCTCCTCCTAGACATGGAGAACAATCACCAGCCTAATTCGAATATCCAAGCCAGTCGGTCACTGAGGCAAAAGGGGTGGGATTAGGAGACTCCAAGGACCCTTCTCATTAGAAGGCAATGAGTGATTTCAAGTTGGGTGTTTAAGGCTGGTGTTAGTGTTTAATAAACTCTAACACCAGCCTAAACACCTAAATGGAAATCAGCTGGTGTTAAGGCTTTGACCTCTATAATATAGTCAACTTCCAGCAGCTAGTTTTATAGATTTTGCAAAATTGTCGTCTGCTGAACTGACCTTTGTGGCTGGTGTTAATATTTTACGTACAAATGTCCTATTCACTAACACTAGCCCCTAGGGATTTAGCAAATGTTGATTTCCAGTTCGATGTTAGTGTTGTACCGCTCAGCAGTCAACGCACGAACAATGCCAATTTATTGTCTGACGATCAAATAAAAATATGCGAAACAGGTAATTCATATATTCTTTTGTGTAAAATGAGTTATTTTATAAGACCAGATGAATAGGTGTAAATTTATTATGTACTTTTCATGATATCTTTAGTTTTTATGTATTATTTTTAAATCATCGTCGTGAAATCAAGTATGTGGTGACGTCACGTCTTAAGCTATCGATTTTGATATCAGTATCGGGCTCTGAATTTCATCAGCAAATTTTTCGCTCAATTAAAGAGCTCTTGACTGCTCTTAATACTAACCCTAACACCCAACTTGAAATCACTCAATGTGACATAAGTAGCAACATTTGCCGTTCTCCAGTCATCTGGAATAATACCTTCAACAGATGCTTTCAATAATGTTGTAAGTACTGGGATGACTTAATTCATCGGCAAGTACCTTGAGTAAAGCCGAAATTCCGTTCGGGCCTGTTGCCTTGTTGGTAAAATGATGTTCGTGATGTGGTCATTGTATATAATGCTTGTTTACATGCAGATCTTGACTCTTTCTTTAGAGCTCAGTACTTCTCAAAATCTTCTTTGGTGCCAGCTAAGCTCCTTGCTTTCACATATTGACGCTTCTTTCTTCTTGATAGACGCTTCACTTTGATAGTCATCTATAGGCCACCAGGTAATCAGAGAGGTCTCTCCGTATATAGGCCATTTCTTCACAGAGTTCTCCAGTCTGCTTGAGTCTGTCAGCTGTGTAACTAGTAATCCTGCAATCTGTGGTGACTTCAACATCCACCTAGATGACCTCACTTGTACCGACACAAAGAATGTTCTTGATCTACTGGACTTGGGGAACACCAGTTGCATCACACTCTTCTTACTGTTAATGAATGACCAGAACAGTTTCGGTTTGCATTTGGACTAAGGTTAAATGATGTTCCTGATGTGGTAATTGTATGCTTGTTTACATGCAGATCTTGACTCTTTCTTTAGAGCTCAGTACTTCTCAAAATCTTCTTTGGTGCCAGCTAAGCTCCTTGCTTCCACATATTGACGCTTCTTTCTTCTTGATAGACGCTTTACTTTGATAGTCATCTATAGGCCACCAGGTAATCAGAAAGGTCTCTCCATATACAGGCCATTTCTTCACAGAGTTCTCCAGTCTGCTTGAGTCTGCCAGCTGTGTAACTAGTAATCCTGTAATCTGTGGTACATCCACCTAGACGACCTCACTTGTACCAACACAAAGAGTGTTCTTGATCTACTGGACTTGGGTGGACTGAAGCAATGGATCGCAAAACCTACTCACTTTCGAGGTCACATCTTGGGCATCATTATTGTTCGAGTAGACAAGTAAATTATTGACACTGGGTCTCTCATCAGACCATACTGCTGTATACTTCACGGCTGCTCTCTTTCGCGAAACTCCCGTCAAAAAAACATGTTCAGCTCCGTAAGATTCGAGACAATAGCTATGATAAGTTCCAGAGTGACATTAGAGATAGCTTCGCAGGCATTACATATCTGGATGACATCAGTGTTGATGAAAAGGTGGGTATCTACAACCGTACCCTTGCCACGTACTGCGCTTGATCAGCATGCTCCAGTACTACAGAAAGTGATATCACTGCATCCTCATTCTCCATGGTATGATAAGGCTCTGAAGAACAACAAGATGTTCGCTTAAAAGAAAGATAATGGAAAAAGTCTGGAGATGCTAATCGCAGGAAGGAAATGCTCACAGCAACCTCTGAGTATTACCAGCTTTTAAACAGGCGACGGAAATTGCGCTATAAAGTGGTACGTATTCGTATTATGTATGTAAGTATCAAACTATTACAAAGATTCTAGAATTTATGTGATAAAAATGTATTGTGAAAAAATATTATTGAGCAGGCTCAAGATGTCAATCTGATAATGTAGCAGTGTTCTTCTCAAGAATGAAGCTTCAATGGAAACAATTGAAAGACAATTGCATTATATTGGGAAACACATATCTTAAGCTTTATTCCTCAAGGTTGTGAGCCTCTACTTCATTCCCCATCACTTCATCTCTACACTTGTCAATTGTAAGGCTTTGGTAGAATCCCTTGTATTGGCTTGGGATAATGCCCGTTGTGCAGAGCTCCAGAAGATCCTTTTTTTTTGCAGCAGCAATCCCAGTGGGGTGCTCATAGAGGGTCTTCAGATCTTCCCTCTGGCTTCTCCTATTTCCATGAACACGAATGTCCTGGAAATCCTCTTGGAAGTTGGACCGAACCTTCACAGACCCTGGGTCGCTCTTCTCCACCCTAATGTGGCGGACTGACAACCAACTCACTGTTTTGCCTGTCGTGTCTCGGTTTGCCCCAGAAGGAAACAGACGCTGAGAAAGCTCTTTAAGGTCGAGAAATTCATTGCCAGGGACACTGTTGATGACATATGGTTTCTTCCTTCTGGCCATCTGCATCACCCCTTGCCATTGATCCGGATGGTGGATGACACGACCCTTCTTGGCCCTCTCAATGCAGCTATGCATACTATCAACCTCCATCTCGGTGTGACCACTCAGGAGGAATTTGTGGTCGATGGTATGCAAAGATGAACTAGTCTGCACTACATGAAACAAGCCTGCAGCCACATTTTTGTTTCGATTTTGGCCAATGCACGAGTCTGAAAACAATGCCACTTCTTTGATTTCTTCTGGCAGACCCTGAAGGTATTTCATGATGCAGGTCCCTATCTCGCAGGAGCCACGTCTTGCCTCAAATTCATGCCACACATAACATGTACCCTCATGTGTAACCTGATCGAAGAAGGTCAAGTTGTACGTGGCCAGCTTTCGCTTATAGTACAGGGAGGAAGCATTCCCGGTTGGAGTATTCAGCACTTGCTGCAAATCAAAAGTCACACTATGGAAAGCTTCACTCTCAGCCGCTCTGATTTTGTCGAGTGCTTTTTCTTTCCGGCAGCTTTCTTTAAGAGAAACATGATGATCATGCTCTTGTTTTGCAAGCCCCTTTTCCAATGTGCTTAGACCATCGAATGCAACGCAATCCTTGCAAAGGTCTTTCTTTGGTTGATGGAAGCCAAGATTGAACTGTGTTAGAAAGACATCTCTGTACACTTTCATTGAGACTGGACTAATAGTCTTTTCCATGTACAAATCATACATTTTCGAAACATTGAGGTCAGTAGTCAAATATTGGCGTGTAGTCGAACTTCGACAATAATGGCTTTCTACCCTTGGGAACATGTTGATGTGGTCCCTGACTTCATTCAGCTTTAACTGACTAGTTTTGTTATGTGGCACACTTTTCTTTGTGTTTGTCTTTCTGAAACTACCACAGTTGGTTTTTTTGATCGTGTACCTTATCAATTTCTCATTTACATCTAGTGTGTTACAGAAGAACTTGTAGCACACCTGTAATTTGTCATCATCATTGGGTAAGAAGTACTTTCTAGAGACACGTGTGGTTTGAGCTTTTGCTTGATTTGTCTTGTTTTTGTTCTGAAGCTTTACGTGATTGACAATGAAATCACGTTGCCTGTAGAAATTGGCTGTACCCCAATAAGCATTAAACACATCATTTCTCTGAGCTTCATTGAACTTTTCTCTACATTTAAGATGACAGTGTTCTGAACAAGGGGGTCCAATCTTTCTCCTTGGGACCTGCTTGCCAGCCCTAGAGGTGTAGTCCAGTCCTTTGTCTCTCATATCCTTCCGAACATTTCTCTGCCATCCCTTCTCATTTCTCACACGAGGTGTAGCTCTTAAACCCTGTATAAAATGGCATAAAGTGTACATGCTAAGGACTTTTAATGCTTTAATAGATATAGTCCATTTTAATCAACTTTGTCAGCATATCAATGATTTCCTTAGGTAGAGCTTCCAACCTATAAACTTAATGGGGTAGTTTCAGTGGCAACAAATGTAAAAAAATAGTTTCCAAATGTACTGCCTTACAAAAGTATTCAATACAGTTGGCTTGCGGGTGCACCGTGAGAGAGAGAGGCAGCATTGAAGAGTCCTGAAAAGGACTCTCAAAATATTTCTTGAGGGTTTCTATAGTCCTGAAAAGGACTCTCGGTATAGTCTTGCAAAAGACTGTTGGTTATCTTTCTTAGCTTATAGTTCTAATGAAAACTATAACGCTTGGAGAGGATAAGTGGCGGGAGTGGCTCAACGTTTCAAACAGGTTGACTATCCGTTGTCAGGAGTGGAAAATAGCTGGCATGCGTATGAGCTTAATTAGTCACTGGGGTGCGAACGTCAGGGAAAAATACATGACTGTGTGGGCTTAAGACATCACAGAGTGCACATGGATGGTCTTCTTGTCCATCTGGCTGTCTGTCTGGGCTGGAGTCTCCGGGTTGCGGTCTTTGGGGGGTTTCGAATCCATGGGGTGTGCTGTCGGCGAGATGCTGTGTGTGTCCCGAACGTAGGCGCGTTGTAGTATGCTGTCGCCTGCTGTACATTGTAGCTGTGAGGCTGGCGGCTGCTTTGAGGGTTCGGCGTGGGGGCATGGCAGTGGTTGATGTACGGGTGTCTGCATATGCAGGGGTGGTGAAGGTGGTGGTGGAGGCGGTGGCCGGTGGAGGATTGAGTGACCGGGTACTTGTTGATGAGGGGTTTGTCGTTGATGTATAATCCCGAGTCTTGGGGCACGGTGTTATGGCAGTGAATTTCGATGGCTTCTCGGATTTGCTGTATGCCAGTGCTTCTTGTGGAGATGAGATGACTGTTATCCCATTCGATGGTGTGTTCGTGTTGCTTGGCGTGTTTGACGATGGGAGACTTATCCCAATCGCTGAGTCTGAAGCTGGTTCTGTGCTCTTTGAGTCTTGTTTCCTGATTTCTCCCCGTTTCACCAATGTAGACTTTTCCACATTCGCATGGTTTTTTGTAGACTCCGGCTTTCTCGTGGTTTGGATGCTTGTCTTTGTGGGAGTGGAGTATATCGAATGGAGTTTGTTGGAGGAACTGTGTCGAACTTGGATGTCTGCTGCTTGAAGGATACACTGAATCTTGTGAGAGGCTTGACCAATATAGGGAAGAACAACAGTTTGTTTCGGTGGTGTAGCTGCGGGTTGGTTCACTTCCCTGCAGGTTTGCATGCTGGCGGTAGTCTTGGATTTGATCTTATGTCTTGGGTATTTGTTGATGGATTTCCTGGTCTAGATGGTCGGCATCGCTGAGTTGATCGTCATATGAGGACGTTTGGGACTGATTGTAGTACGGATGGATGGTGTAAGGATCTGTGGTGAAAATATCTATCGCTGTGTGTGGGTTTTCTGTATACATGGTGAGCGGGCTTGCCAAATGGCGATTTGGTAACGAGGACGTCTAGGATTAAGGGGATGCTGTTGTTTTGATCAGTCTCCATGTTGAATTTGATGCTTAGGTGATTGATGTGGGCGAGGAAGTGGTCTAATTAGGTCACATCTGCTATGTTGGCCAGATGACGAATGTGTCGTCGACATATCAGAGCCAGAAAGAAGGGCGTTGTGAGAGAGTCTGGAGTGCCATAGTTTCGAAGTCCTCCATGAAGATGTTGGCTATAACCAGTGAAAGGGGCGATCCCATGGTTGCGCCTTGAAGTTGCTTGTAGTAACTGTCTCGCCATTTGAAGGAAATTGAATTGAGGCAGAAGTACATTAGGTCATGTATTTCATCCGGTGTCGGGAGTTCTGTCGGGAAGAGTGGCGTTAGCTTCTATCGAGGCGTTCGGCAGGATTTGGTGACAGGAACATTGGTGAAGAGAGTTTCAACATCGAAACTGACCATGATGTCTGTATCGTGTATGGTGGTCTTGGAAAGGATATCGACGAAATGCTTGGAGTTATTGATGTGGTGCTGTGCTTATCCTACAAGTGGTTGGAGAATCGAGGTCAGGTGTTTGCTGTGTCATAGCAAGGCGATCCTTGGGTTAAAATGATGGGGCGAAGTGGAATGGTAGCTATAGGTTTGTGTATCTTCGGCTGGCCAAACGGGATGGGGCAGGTAGCTGAAGATGAGCAAAGTTTGAAGTAGAGTGGCTTGGATTGGATATGACTTCTGTTCTGTGAAGAGAGAGGAGTCGCTGGTTGAGTTTCCTTTCCATTGCTAGTGTTGGATCTTTCTTTAGTTGTTTGTAAGTTGGAGTCTCGAGGAGCGCACCGATCTTACTGTTGTAGTCCCCTTTGTTCAGAACTACTGTAGCGTTGCCCTCGTCTGCCTGTAAAATGTGTATTGACGGGTTGCTGCTTAGATCTTTGGTAGCGGCTCGTTCTGCTTTGCTAATGTTGGGTCGTGATGGCTTTGCTGAGGATATGGCTTGGGTCCGCTGCGGTTCGGCTCAGGAATCTCAGTTTGCCCACTGAATATCTACATTACCATATCTACATCAACATGAAAGCCGATACTTACCGGGTACAAGCAGCAAAAGTATTCAAGTTCCACTGAATAAAGTTTGGGACAACTTAAAGGTAAAGACCAGTATTGGAAACGCCCCAATTTCAAAAATTGAAATGAAAGCTCTCATTACCAATCATGTGAAAGAATATGTTTCGACTAATACATGATGATACAAAATTTGCCGGGAAACCGCCTACTAATTTATATATTTGGAAAATTGGTTTCTCTCATGGTCTGTGAGAGATACAGGGTAGTCCCATATACATCTTTCTGTGTATAGTGCTTGTAACTTTACGAAGAATGGGCCAAATTTCTTATCATTTTGATGATTCCAGAACCTTGCAGATGCTTGATGCTAGATGATCAACCTTTTCTGATTGATTCCACAACGTTTCTTTCACAATGCAATCGCATGACCATTACTGGTCTTTACCTTTAAAGGTTATTGGCCTTCTACTGACTTACCTGGTTCGTTTTGGAAACTTAAGGTTGTATCATCAAAGATGGTTGCCCTCATTCATATATAATGTAATGTCTGGGAACTTGAGGTTATTGGCTTGAATTGACTTACCTGGGTCATCTTGGAAGCTAATTGATTTGTGGATGTCTGTCTTCATGCTTCATGTAAATGCAGTAAGGTCAGTGAACCTAAAGGGTGTTGGCCTTAAACTGACTTACCTGAGTTGTCTTGGAAGCTTTTGGTTGGTTTAGGATGTTGGCCTTTATTCATTAAGTTCTGGGAACTTCAAAAGTTAGAGGCCTTATAAACTGACTTACCTGGTTTGTGTGGGTTTTCGACTGCGTTGCACTGCCTGCACAGTGTTCGATGTTCTCGATACTTTCATCAGTGTCCTCGTTGACCGTCTGTGCTAAAATGTCTGCATAGTCGTCAATGGTCTCAATTCCCTCGGTGTCTTCGTTGACTGTCTGCGGTGAAGTGCCTGCACAGTCCCAGTCCTGTTAGTGTATCAGAAAAATGTGTTGCAGGAATATAGTTTCATCCAATTTGCTAACCCATTATATTTTTGACCTTTACTAGGGTTGTTTTTTTTTGTTTTTTTTTTTTACAGCAGTTTTTACATAGAAAAAAACAAGTTGTTACCTAATAGAACTCTTAAAATGATTATCATATGACCATTATTATAACAATTCTTCTTTTGAGTAAAATATTACTAAGTATCACCACCAATGTTTCCCTCTATCTTTTTCTGTAAACCAAAAAATAAATTCATATATGTCTTAGAGCTGACATACCTTGATGGTCTGCATAGAATGATGGATGATCCTCTCGTCATCGTGTTGCTCTGGGTTAGGTATCGTTTCATTCTGTTTATGAGAGAGTAATACAAGATGCAGAAGAGAAATGGTTACTAAAAAGCATTGACATATATTAGTTATACAATAGTTCATACCTAAATACTCTGACAGGAACATTGTTGGTGAGCTAAGAAAAATCAAATGAGTTTTTAGCAATCTTCTAAGCCTCAGATACAAACATCTCATGCAACTCCAGTCAAGAACTAAATCATGGTGAAAACCTCCAGTTCTTCTTGCACAGCACATGCATTCACAAATAGGAAATAAATTATCAATGGAGTTGAAGTACAAAAGAACTTATTGTTTTAAAAAGACGTGTGATATTGGTACTCTCAAGGACATTGTAATGACAGATATCACACTATTTTTAGAAAAGTAAATGCTATTCATATGATATCTTCTTATTAGTTAAGTGACTTAAAATATAATCAAATAATACTTACAAAGTATGAATGTGAGCCACATGGGTCATCCCCCACCCAATGTCCATGACACAATAGTGTATGGCAACGGACACATGCTGCCCATACTTCTACAAAACATGATGGATGACCACAATGCTGCGCGACACGTTTAGTAGAACATTGGTTCACAGATCTTTCTGCAAATGAAAACAGAAGAAAAGGTTTTAAGTAGTTTTCAACAAGATTTTAAACTTTCCTCTCAATGCTCATGCTGACATGAACTTGTTTCATGATCTCATGTAACTATAATCGGGATTAAAATGGAACTGTGTACCAAAAAAAAAAAGTGTTCTATTTCATTGTTGCTTATTTTCATGCTGACATATATATTTGAGATAAATGATATTCTATAATTAGATCATTTACTACTTCAATGCAAAGAAGATTACATTTAAACAGATTGAGGAAGTATTGTAACAATATCCTACAAAATATGAATCGTTGGAACAGTATTTATAACTATGGGCAACTTACTAGCAAAGACAGCTAAAGGCACATTGTCATCATCACTGTCGCTGGATACGTAGTCATTCTCTTTCTCTGGCTCAGCCTCTCTCTGGTCATCAACAGCCAGAATGGTACCCTTCCAGCTTTGCCGTCCCCACTTCATTGTACATCTCGACCCAACTCTGACTCCATCTATCTCCTCTAAATCCTGAACAGCCACCACATTCTTTTTTCCGGTTTTTGTCCAACGGACCAAAACCAGGTCTTCTGTATTATTCAGCATATCTATAGA
>BEXV01003044.1:8075-32495 GCA_003118195.1 Hemicentrotus pulcherrimus | reverse complement strand
ACCCCCCCCCAAAAAAATGAAATCCGTTGAGTACAATCAGCATTTTGAAGTGAATATTGACTAAGAATCACCATATGAAATTTTTACTATAATTGTACCAAGATTGATAACTAATGAAATATGAACAAATAATTGATTTATTGATACTCGTTCTAAGTTGTGAAAACATAATCCAAATCTACTAACCAAAAATGACCTTTGACCTTGGCTTTGTGTGTTAGGCGCGTAGCCAGGGGGGAGGGGCGGTGGGGCGGTCGCCGGCCAAAAAAAAAGAGAGAGAAAGAGAAGAAAAAAAGTAAGAGGACGTAGGAAGAAAAAGGGAAAAGGAGTCGAGAACGGTACAACGAATCGTCTTTTTTCTCTAATAATGTAATGAAAGGTCAAAGCTTCCGCGCTTCGCGCGAAAATAGGTAAACTGAGTTCAAATTAAGAATTAAGAGTCGAAAACAGAACAACGAATCGTCTTCTTTCTCTCATAATTTGATGAAACGTCAAAGCTTCCGCGCTTCAAAAGAGGGGGACTGAATACAGTTAAGGATTAAGGGTCGGGAAGGGTACAATGAATCGTCTTCTTTGTTTAATAAAACTTCAAAGTTTACGCGCTTTGCGCGAGAGGGGATGAAACTGAATTCAGATAAGGATTAAAAGTCGAGAAAGGTACAACGAATCGTCTTTTCTGTCTAATAATACGTCAAAGCTTCCGCGCTATGCACAGGAGGGGCGAACTGAATTGAGACAAGGATAATGAGTCGAGAAAGGTACAACGAATCGTCTTTTTTTCAAAAACTCCCCCCCCCCTCCCTGCACCCACCGGCCCCTAGGGAGCGCGCTACGCGGGCTCTTTAAGTGATTCGCACGCTTTGCGTGCTCAATACCGCCCCCCCCTAAAAATGAAATCCTGGCTACGAACACCCTGAATTCATATGATTTGTGATACTTGATTACTTACAAGTTTCATTGAATTTGAACAAACGCTTTTGAAACTATGCTAACAATTCAAAATCTTGATGTTGATATACCACAACAAAGTCTAATTAGTTTGTCAATCTGAAATGACCTTTGACCTGGACTTTGTGACCTGAAATTCTACTCAAATGATTGGGGAAACTTGATAACCCTGTAGTCCAAGTTTCACTGACTAAGAACATATACTTACAAAATAATATCATAAATTTAAAGACTTGACCTTAGTTTAAGTTTTCGATGTTGACGCCGCCACCGTCGTCGCTGCCGCCGTCACCGGAAAAGCGGCACCTATGTCTCGCTTTTTGCTACGCAGACGAGACAAAAATGATAATGATAATATTATTATCACAATAACAATGATAACAGGGACGGATCCAGGGGGGGGGGGCACAGGGGAAAATAAAAAAAGAAATTCCTGGATCCGCTCCTGGATAATAGAAATATCATATCATTATGTAGGTTGAACAGAATGTTGGTAAGAATTTCCAAATGTTAATTATCAGCTTCTTGATATCCCAATAACATTAAAGAGTACTTATTGGCGAAGACTCTTGACCCTTATACAAAAGGTTTTCCTTATCAGTGATTCTGCTTACAATCTTCATAACAAGGTTTTGCCTACATTCCCTCTCGGCCAAGATGTACCTGGCAACTATGAAGTAATAACAATTGTATACAGATGTATCAACCGCTATGACTGCAGATTAATTTTTTGTTTTTATCAGTACTTCGTGTTTTTCATCTGATATCGACTCATCCTACATTTCACTGTTGATACGGTTTTAAAAAAAAAATCTTTTTCAGTGTTGCCGTAATAATTTGATAAGGATAACGGACTACATTTTGTTCATGAAAATGTTTTCTTCTTCCCAATCATGTTCACGTTGAGGTAATCATACCGATTTCTGTTGTTTATTGTTACATTGTGAAAACCAAAAGACGTTATGGAAAATTAAACAAATCATCTGTCTTATCTTGTTTCATCACTAAGAATCACCTTTTTAAAGTGGAATATGCGTTCAAAATATTGTAGTTCATTCTCAAAAGAGTATTTTAAACTACTACTTTGTGTGCATTCCATGTTTCATGTGCAGTAGAATCAACTCTAAAACGATTAAGTGATCCCTTCATTACGAGTCCTGAAAGAGTGAAGTCCTCATATCGCTCAGAAGGTTGTTCCATACAATTGGTATCGAAACAGAATGTTCCAGTAGCCAGTGGTGGATCCAGNGGGAGCAAAAATTTGAAAGAAAAAGTTGGACCCCCTCCCCTAATAAATCCTGGATCCGCGCCTGCCAGTAGCATTGCACCTATCTTAACCATTATTTATCAGAAATCGATATCTACTGGTCAACTTCCAAGAGACTGGTTACTAGCAAATGTCACTTCCCCTGTACAAGATGGGTAATCGTTTGGAACCAGCTAACTACCGTCCTGTGTCGTTGACCTCGATCCCATGCGATATCCTAGGACATTCCCCGAATGGAACTTTCTCCCGACCCATGTTAGAAATATCCCCACTCTTGGAGCCTTTAAAGATAACTTACAAAAGCTCAACATGGGCGAAATAATTGCTAGAGCCCACTTCATAAATTAAGTATATGCTCAGTCGACTGCGCCTGCATGTTACATCCCAGCTGAGGAGTCCACCAGAACCAGAACCAGACTTTTATGGTTTTTTTCCCCAGATAAGTATTGATATTTCCAACAATTTTTATCTGTTCTTTGTGTTGCGAGGATGATAAAAAAATAATTATAATCAATAAATCTTTGGCACATATGATTATTATTAAAGGCCCGGTCTCACCGCCAAAACTCTGCCGGAGCGTTCCTTGAACGGTAGGGAGAGGGGCCGAATTTCGACAACGCTCGTCACCGCGCACAAAATGGGAAACAAATCGAAAACACGGGCGTTGCCTTAACGGTCCGCTGCTGAAGCCGGCTTTGCTTTAGCGTTGGTTTAACGGTAGCGAGCGGTAGCGAGCGTTGGTCCCGCTCCGACACCTCCATACCAACGCCAAACCAAAGTTCATCACCGCAATGGATCGCTGCTTCAATGCCCGACACCGTTCCAGCAATCCCGTGCCCGCTCGTAAAACGCTTACAACCGCTCCACCAACGTTTGTGCAACGTTTAATCACCGCCCGGGCAAAGCTGGCGAAGCAGCGGTGGTCAAGCGTTCAAGATATCTGCGTTGGCCTAGCGGACCAAAGCGTCCATGAATTTGCGTCTAGCGGTGCCAAACTTTGACTGGGCGTTGTTGGAGCGGTGGTGAACTTTGCCGGAGCGGAAAATTGCCCGCTCCTCACCGCTTCCCAATATTATGTGCAGCTCAAAACTTTCTGAGCGGTAGGAGGAGACCATCAGCCGTGGCCGAGCGCATACGGCGTTGCTTTAACGGGGCCAACTTCTGTTAAACGGTGGTGAACGGTAACGATCGAGCGGTGATGAATTTCTTTCACCGCTCCAGGAACGCTCCAGCAAAGTTCTGGCGGTGAGACCGGGCCTTTTTTCACCCTGCATAGATACGCTGATTATAAAATAGCAATATTCTTCGAAAATACCATTTTTTAAGGTCAAAACATGAGGGATGTGAGTGATAGTTGTGGGTTTAATGAAAATTACAATAAGTTGGGCGGCATATAGCAATTGTTCACAAAGGTAAAATAATACGTTCTAAACAAAACTGGATGTTGAGCCTCCACAAAATCGACATTGAGGCCCGTTGTGACCATGCATAGTTATCCAGATTTTTCCAGAATATTCAGACCGTCACACATAACGATGTTGTTGCTGTTCGTTTAGTATTATAATGGCTATTAGTCAAATTTGACTATAATTGTTGCCAAAGCAAAGTATGGTGTCTTAGACCACGTAAATAAAACAAATTTAAGATCATTCATGATAATGTAGGTATGAATTATAACAAATCTAAAATTTGTAATTTCTCACTTTGAGATTATCCTTTATTCTTTTCCAGGAAATGCACCATTTTTTATTGTACCTCCCACCCCTTTGAAAGACACTCTGTTACCGGCTCTGCCATGCCAAATGTATAATTTACAATATACAGCTTTCTCCATCTCACTGGGAACGAGATATATTCAATTTTCTGGTTTTCTGGCTACATGCAAGGCCCCTCAATATCGGTTCTCGTCAGATAGAGCATATCATAAAGCAAACAGAACCTCTCCTTAATCGTGCAAATTAGAATTGATGCCCTGATGACATAATGCCATACAATCTCAGCTTTATTATCCTTTCTATTATAATCATTTGGCCATAATTATGCGCCGGGAGTGCCCCCCAACCAAAAAAAGCGGGGGGCAAAACGCAGTAAAGGAGTAAAGATGGTTTGTATTTTTAAGCCAAAAGAACATAGCAATAATAAAAACTAAATCACAAATAAAATTCCATTCAAACAAAAGGAAAGTTAACAGGAATTGAATTTCCTAAACATTGTGCATGCCACTTATTATCAATGGAGATTTGTTATAATACTGCGATACGCGCATTATCGTGGACATGATTATTGTGAGCGTGTCTGTTTTGTGTTATAGGGGTGAGAAGGCATGAGCCCCTAAACGCTAGTGTACTGATGGGGGTATTTTTAATTCCATACCAGTGATTTACATAATGTTGATGAAATGACATGATTTTTTCGGTATTTTTTTTTTCAAATTTGTTTGGTTGTAATTCATACCTTTTTTGCGTTTGTTGGAAAATGAGAAATCCCCAAATTTACAGTCGTGCTTATTTAGAAGCCTTTATGCCATGGTCTGCAAAATGGCTGGGCTCGGGGGCTCGAGCCCCCTCACTTTTTGAAAAAGTATGTTACAGAGAAAAAGAAAGAAAGAGAGACAGAAAAAAAAACAAGTTACATGCCAATGTCACAAAAGAGGAAACAAAATATGCTCATCTGACCGTAATTAAATCATTTTCAAATGGAACAGGCCCCTTTTACACAAAGTAACAAACGCGCGACTCGAGCTATTTGGGCATATATTAACTATCGATAAAAAACAAACATTAATCTTCCAAATGACATACTGTGGAGTTCATTTTTTTTTTCTAACCCGTTCAACAACAAACAAAGTCTATACAGTGTCATCTGTTACCTTAATCAGGATTATCATGATTATGCTTTCATACCATTAATGATATTGCAAGTGTAGAGCAGTCACTGTGGTTCTAAAACTTTTTCCTTGACTGAACGGATGTGATTTCTATTTAGGCTAAAGGGTCCGAAATATTGGATGCCATTCGCGCACAAGTTTCTCCCGTCATTCGCATACGTCCAATGAAGTGCATTTACCTCATCAATTAGAATTACGTTACTCTTTAGAGCTATAATCGAAATGGCTCAATATCCAATTGTCATAATAAAAATGTTCATATCCATTTGTGTCAAATGTTGTGTTTTTATGGAAACTTGATGAAACACCGAATTAAGTTAAGAAAATGTTGTGACGTGACTATAGATGGGCGGGGGAGGGAAGGCCGTGAAATAAAGAAAATGGGAATGAGAGTGAAGGCGCGTCTATGCATTTCTGTCCACAGGGAGAAAAATCTCACACTCTCTTTTATTAGATGATAATTGGTAGAGATACTGGCTGAATGGCATCTACCGATAAACCTAGCTGACAAAAGGAAAAATCATTCTCTCGATTCTGGTTCACTGTTTGTATAGGGACAGAACCTCTGGACAAACGACCGAAGTTATACAGTAGATCAAAACTCTCTTTAAAAATGTCCCACAGACCATTCTGAAGCATTATGGCGTAGTAAAAGGGTATCTTGAAACTTGAATGTGTTGCACCCTGAAAAGCTTCGTTTGTAGATGTCTAGGGTGGAGTGAAGGAATAGTGTGTAGTTGCGTGAAGGGAGCAGGTAAAACGGAAACATGTCTAGGAATTCTGGTGAGTATTAAATTCTCGCACATTTTTCACTTGTACATAATGAGTGATACATAGTCTCTCACAGTGGCGAGTAGCTTCAGGAGATTTTGTCTCCCTCAATCGAATACCCCACACCCCAAACAAAACAGGGTAGACCGAAGGGAGACATGAAGGACGAGGAACGAACAAACAGGTCGAAATAAATTGCTCAAAGATGATCTTCAAAGACAATGATATGTATCTGAATCAGTAATGATATTAAAGTCTTAAATGAAACATTTTTGAGGCAAGAGATGTGAAATAATGAAATACACAAGCGATTAGGGGGCATTCTGTATTATCATTATCATAATCGGCATCGCCACTATCAGTATTGCTTGAACTATTATCAATTTAATCTTGGTTTTTAATAGTTTCTAATGATTGCTCCTTCCCCCTTCTCATTAGTCCTCTTTCACACCGCTGATAAGTGCCCCTATTCAGATCTGATAGGTGCCCTTTTAACAATGACATCGATTCTGCCCCTTTTCCTTTGTAATAAATGCCCCCTTTTCCTGTTTATAAGTGCCAATTGTTTTCTCTTGAAAAATGCATCTTCTCTTGACTAGCAGATGTGTGCAATTTTACACATATTCTATTCAACTGCTAGAAGGGGTATCTTCCAACTTATCATTCTTTAAACTTGCCCTTTTGAACTTCATAAAATACCAAGCTATTCAATTACGCTTTGTTCAAGAATATAAAGGTTTAGAGATTGCAGGAGTTTTCAAACTCAAGGCTACTGCACTTACATTTCCAAATGCCATTAAATTAAACATAATGATAATAATTACCATACGTGGTATAATAAGATATGTTTATGACCCTTATGTCCCTATAAACTATAAACATATTATACACTCCCTAATATGTACCCAAATTTAAATAATGCCGAAAAATCTACGTTTTTTTATTCCTTTCTACCATACTCATTTGGCAGATTTCATTTAGTTGAAGTTTCTCTAATTTGATGTAGTTTTTATTCTCAGAAATCTACACTAGTCTAAACCTGCAAATAATTGTGGCATCTTTCAATCCATTTGTATATTTTTAAAACCTATACCAGAGACCTTTTGCAATGAAAGCATTTCCAGGCATAGCCCCAACCACTCTCTCTCACTCTCTCTCTCTCTTTTACTCCTATCTCTCTTTCTATTCTTTCTCTCGATTACTGGCCCCTTTCCTTTTCTTTTGCTCTTTCTCTGTCACTCCCCCTCTCTCTCACACACACATACACACATACTCTCTCACACTGGTTTTCATGCCCATGCACACCCTCTCTAATACAATCCCCTGTATTATATATACTCCTCTAGTATTCCCATGCAAAATGTATGATTTGCAATGAACATAATGCCTTTTCCGTCTCACTAGGCAAGAGATATGTATTCAATTGTCTGGTTGCCTGGCTACCATTAAAGGCAAATCCCCCTCATATAATAGTTTCATTTTCAAATGGAACAGGCCCCTAATTCACAAAGTAACAAACGCACGGCGCAAGCTCTTTGAGCATATATTAACCATCATTAAAGGCCAAACCCTTTTTCTTTATATTAATCTTCAAAGTTACATATTGTGGAGTTCATTTTCTTTATTTCTAACCCATTCAAAACATTACAAATCTAGTCGGTGTCAACTGTTACCTTATGTGGGATTATCATGATTATGCTTTCATACCATTGGTGATATTGGTAGTGTAGAGCAGTGGTTTTAAAACTTTTTCCTTGACGGTACGGATGTGATTTCCATGTAGGCTAAAGGGTCCGAAACACGGGATGCCATTCGCTCAAAAGTTTCTCCCGGTCATTCGCATACGTCCAATGAAGTGTCAACCATTCTGTTCATTAGAAAGAAGTGCATTTGCCTCATCAATCAGAACCTACGTTTCCCTTTAGGGCTATAATTGAAATGGTTCAATATCCAGTGGTCATAATCAAATATTCATATACATTTGTGTCAAATGTTGTGCTTTTATGAAAATTTAATCAAACACCGAATTAAGTTAAGATAATATTGTGACGTAACTATAGAATGAAGAGGGATGGGATCGGGGTCATGAAACGAAGAAGATGGGAATGAGAGGAAGAAGGGAAGGCGCGTCTAAGCACTTTTGTCTACAGGGAGGGAAATCTCTCACCCTCTTTTACTAGATGATAATTGGTAGAAAATACTGTCTGACTGGCAAATAGCTCCAGGAGGTTTGTCTCCCTCAATCNGTTTGTCTCCCTCAATCGAATGCCCCCCCCCAACAAAAAAGGTTGACGGAAGTGAGACATGAAGGAAGAGGAACAAACAAACAGGTAACATTTAGAGCTAGATTGCTCAAAGATGTTCTTCAAAGACAAATGATATGCATGTGAATCAGAGATGATAAGTCTTAAATTAAACATTTTATTTGATGAGGCAAGACATGTAAAATAATGAAATGCACAAGCGATTAGAGGACATTCTGTATTATCATTATTATAATCGGCATCATCACTATCAGTATTGCTTAAACTATTATCAATTTAATTTCGGTTTCTTAAAGTTTCCGATAAGTGCCTCTTCCCCTTCTCTTAAGTCACCTTTTACACCATTGATAAGTGCCCCTATTCAGATCTGATAGGTGCCCTTTTAACATTGACATCGATTCTGCCCTTTGAAGTAAAGGTCCCCTTTTACTTTTTTATAAGCGCCAATTTTTCTCTCCTCTATAGTAGATGTGTGCATGTTTTAACACATATTCTATTCAACTGCTAAAAGAGGTAACTTCCAACCTGTTATCCTTTAAACCCTATGCCCTTTTAAACTTCATAGAATAACAAGGAAATCGATCATTCTTTGTTCAAGAATATAAAGGCTTAGAGAATATATGAGTTTTCAAACTCAAGGCAAATGCATTTCCATTTCCAAATGTCATTCAAGTTATACAAAAAAGACTGACAAATAATTACCATACGTGCTATGACAAGACATTATTATCACCCCTTCATGTTCCAAGAAACAATAAACGTGCCATAATGTCTTCAACATTTATACCCAATTTATGTGAATGAGGGCAATTTTGTATTGAATTTCCTTTAAAATGTGCTCGCTACACTAGCATGCAAGTGTATTTTATCTCATTAAGAATCACATTAAAGTATTATTCATCTTTACATTATAAGATTTGTGCTTAACGCTTTATTAAACAGGATCGGTAATGATTTAATTAAAATAAATAATGAGAAATTAGCGGATGCAATGTGACCTATATTTCTTTGCTGTCTCGCAAATGAGTATTCAGAATGTTACACACAACAGCATAGTATGGTTCTGAAGCAATGTCTTAGACCATGTAAAGAGAAAATCTTGAAGATCATCCCCGATAAATGAGGGTCACTATTCATTTTATGAATAGCGACCCTCTTCCCCTGTTATGAATAGCGACCCTCATTTCGTGTTATGAATAGCGACCCTCTTCTCCTATTATGAATAGTGACCCTCTCCTCCTTTTATGAATAGCGACCCCCTACTCCTATCATGAATAGTGAACCTCTTCTCCTATTATGAATAGCGACCCTCACGTCGTAATTTGAATAGCGACCCTCTTCTTCTATTACGAATAGCGACCCTCTTCTCATTTTATAAATAGCGACCCCTACTCCTATAATGAATAGCGACCCTCATTTCTCATTATGAATAGCGACCCTCTTCTCCTTTTATAAATAGCGACCCCTACTCCTATAATGAATAGCGAACCTCATTTCGTATTATGAATAGCGACCCTCTACTCCTAATATGAATAGCCACCCTCATTTCCTATTATGAATAGCGACCCTCATTTCGTATTATGAAGAGCGGCCCTCTTTCTGTGTTATGAATACCGACCCTTTTATAATATTATGAATAGGGACCCTCATGAATAACGACCCCGATTTTGTATTATGAATAGCGACCCTCTTCTAATATTATGAATACCAACCCTCTTCTTTGATTATGAATAGCGGTCCGTATGAATAGCGACCCTTATGAATAGCGACATTGACCCGGTCTTTCATGCCCATGCACAACCTGTCTCAAACGCACAACCTGTCTCAAACGCTCTCCATTAGTGCTCCTCTAAAATTCCCACGCCAAATGTCTGATTAAGGATAACTTACGTAATGCCTCTCACACTGTCTTTCATGCCTTTGCACGCCCTCTCTAATACACTCCCCAGTATTATAAATACTCCTCTAATATCCCCATGCCAAATGTCTGATTTGTGATAAACATAATGCCTTCTCCGTCTCACTAGGCAAGAGGTATGTATCCAATTGTCTGGTTGCCTGGCTACCATTAAAGGCAAATCCCCCTCATATAATAGTTTCATTTTCAAATGGAACAGGCCCCTAAGATACAAAATAACGAACGCATGACTCAAGCTCTTTGAGCATATATTAACCGTCAATAAAAGCCAAACCCTTTTTCTTTATATTAATCTTCCAAATTACATATTGTGGAGTTCATTTGCTTTATTTCTAAACCGTTCAATAACTAACACATTCTAGCCATTGTCATCTGTTACCTTTAGTGGAATTATCATGATTATGCTTTCATACAATTAATGATATTGCAAGCGTAGAGCAGTGGTTCTAAAACCTTTTTATTGACGGAACGGGTGTGATTTGCATGTAGGCTAAAGGGTTCGAGACATGGCATACCATTCGTTCAAAATTTTCTTCCGGTTATTCGCATACGAAGTGTCAACAATTCTGTTCACTTTAAAGGAGTAGCATATACCTGATCAATCAGAATTACATTACCCTTTATTGCTATAATTGAAATGGCTCAAAATCCAGTGGTCATAACCAAATATTCATATACGTTTGTATCAAATGTTGTGCTTTTATGAAAATTTGATAAAACACCGAATTAAGTTAAGATAATATTGTGACGTGACTATAGAAGGAAGGGGGAGGGGAGGTCGTAAAATAAAGAAGATGTAAATGAGAGGAAGAAGGGAAGGGGCGTCTAAGCACTTCTTTCCACATGGAGGGAAATATCACACCCTCCTTTATTAGATAATGATATTTGGTAGAAAAACTGTCTGACTGGCGTCTACCAATAAACCTAGCTGGCAAAAGAAAACGTTAATCACTAGTACATAATAAGTGATTCATAGCCTCTTATGGCGCGTGGCTCCAGGAGGTTTGTCTCCCTCAATCGAATGCCCCCCCCCCACAAAAAGGGTGGACCGAAGGGAGACATGAAGGAAGAGGAACAAACAAACAGGTAACATATGGAGATATATTGCTCAAAGATGATCTTCAAATACAATGTTATGACGTGAATGAGTAATGATAAATCGTAAATGAAACATTTTATTTGTTGAGGCAAGACATGTAAAATAATGAAATTCACAAGCGATTAGGGGGCATTCTGTTATTATCATTATCATAACCGGCATCATCACTATCAGTATTGCTTGACCTATTATCAATTTAATCTCAGTTTGTAATAGTTTCGAATAAGTGTCCCTTTTTCCTTCTCTTAAGTCCCTTTTGACCCCGTTGATAAGTATCCTTATTCAGATCTGATAGGTGCCCTTTTTTAACATTGACATCGATTCTCCCCCTTTCCTTTGTAATAAAGGTCCCCTTTTCCTTTTTATAAGCGCCAATTTTTTCCTTCTTGAATAAGTGCCTCTTCTCTATAGTAGATGTCTGCAACTGAGGTATCTTCCAACCTATCATTCTTTAAACCCCATAGAATACCAAGCTATTCAATCACCCTTTGTTCAAGAATATAAAGGTTTAGAGATTGCAGGAGTTTTTAAACTCAAGGCAAATGCATTTCCATTTCCAAATGTCATTCAAGTTATACAAAAAAAGACTGACAATAATTACCATACGTGCTATGACAAGTCATTATTAGGGACTTTAAGATTTGCACGAATAAAAAGGTGGATTGCTATGATCGACGTCCTTTAATGCACTGCCTTGCATGGACGTCACACGTATCAGTCCAAGCAAATTTTAAAGTCCCTGTTATTACCCCTAATTTACCCATAAACAATAGCCGTGTCATAATGTCCCTAACATGTGCTCCAATATAACTGATTGAGAGACATTTTTCAGACCATCATATCAACAGCAAAGAATGGTGTTGAAGCAATTGTAAAGAGACAATCTTGAAGATCTTACGTTTGTAATTTTACGCTTTGAGATTATCCCTTATAGGTTCCTCTTCTTTTCCCGGCAATGTCCCATTAGGTTAGCGCCCCCCCCCCCCATTGAAAGACACTCTGTTACCCCTACCAAGCCAAATGTACGATTCACAACATACAGCTTTCTCAATCTTTTTTTAAAATTTTTGTCTACCATTCTCATTTCCCAGATTTCATTTAATAGTTGTAGTAAGCGAATATGGTACAATCTATCACCACTGAGGCGATGAAAGTTTGTATCCATTGCCCGAGTAAAGGAGGTATATTTTTGTTTTATATCCCACATCGGCATTAAAGTCTATTTAAAGTGAATTATACATAATTAAAAAACGGACTCTGCAGACAGTTTAGTTTCAGTTAGATTTTACAAAGCACAACATGCATACATGTAATAAAGTCGATACGCGCTCATTTGACATAGACATTTACATTGAAATTTCGCGTAACCTATCTTGCTATGCGCTATATACTTATTAAATGGGCAAGTTGGGCAGCAGCAAACAATTACGGTACACAAGTCCTATCGCAGGGAGATAGTACTAATCTATCATTGATCATGTGACCTCCTTTAGACCAATCAGATTGCAAGATTCTTAGTATGCAGGATATGATTCCCCATGGCATGAAAGGTAGTATGAAAGTGAGAGAGAGAGGGAGATAAAGAGAGAATGAGTCGAGTGAGATAGAGAGAAAGCAAGAAAAAGAAAGAGGAGATTAAAAGAAAGATATGGGTGAAAGAGAGATAGGGTGAAGAGAGAGAGAGAAAGCGAGGGGTGGGGCTATGCCTGGACATGCTACACTGTCTCTCATGCCCATGCACACCCTCTCTAATACACTATCCAGTATCCAGTACTCCTCTAATATTCCCATGCTAGATTTATGATTTGCAATATAGATAATGCCTTCTCTGTCTCACTAAGCAAGAGATATGTATCCAATTGTCTGGTTGCCTGGCTACCATTAAAGGCAAATCCTTTGATATAATAGTTTCATTTTTATATGAAACGGGTTACTTACACAAAATAACAAAAGCATGACTCAAGTTCTTTGAGCATATATGAACCATAAATCAAGGCCAACTTTTCACTAAATTTCTAAACCGTTCATTAACAAACCATTCATTACCTGCAGTCAAATTATCATGGATAACATCAATAATATCAGTAGTGTAAAGCAGGAGTTTTCAAACTTTTTTTATCGTAACGGTAGGGATGTGATTTTCATGAAAGCAAAAGGGTCCGAAACATGGTATGCCATTCGCGCAAAAGTTCTTCTGGTCATCCGTATTATGCGTCCAATAAAAATCAAAAATTAACATTACTATTACACGCTGGAAAGTGCGGACACAACCCAAACATTGCTGAATTTCAACTGAGAAAGTCTTCTCATCAAAAAAATACATGAACTACTCTAATAACATGTAGAAAGAAATGAGTTTGGTTTAGGTCTGTATCTCGTGAAAGGAGAATTGTTACTGTAAGGGGGAAAAGCACAATAGTGACGTCATACGAAGAACTACGACAAAATACGAACAAATACGAATAGGCAGTAAATCTGGATCTCAAAACTAACATTTTTTAAAGTTGATTTCTGCGGGCCCCAAACATATTTTGAAGAGGAATTTGTTGTATTTGATCAGTAAGGCTTTCCTTTCGCAATGATATGAATTTTGCATCAATTCAAAATACTTTTGCTTCTTGGTGTGACTCCTTTAAGTCTTTTATCACCCATGATGGTCCACACTATATCCATAATTCTGGAGCTTCTACTTCCTTAGCATCCACGACACCATCCTAAACATAAAGAGAGAAGAATAAGAGACAAAACACGAAGATAATGAGGAAAGTGTTGGTAATTTCTATTAGAAACATATACTCTAGGCTATCAAAGTGTAGAAAAGGGCAACATTCTCTTTTTATATGAAATAATGCTGCATCCTACATATAAGTGTGACTTATTCAGAATATGGGGCTATAAAAACTAATTGTATTTCAAAGTTTCTTTTACACGACATAAATCTCATAATTCAAACACTTTTTTTCTTGATTAAACAAATGAAATATGTTTAATGCCACACAGAGAAAAGAAAACCTTATATTATGCGATGGGTGAGTCATTTCAAGTTATCCATATTGAATTGATGTCTTTTTACAGGATGTGCATTTTTAGTGGAAACAATATACAAGTACATCTACAGCGAACATGTACTCTATATAGCCATTCTCACAGGTATGAGCAGTATTAGTCCATGGGCCAAAAACTAAAATGGCCCCACCCCCTTACTCAGATATTTGTCTAAATAGTGGATATTACGTTAGGATGAAGGGCACCGAAATCAAATCTAGTGCATGATACCGTGGACGGATTTTTAAGATGAAGAATGGATAACAAAGCGGGTGAACACTTTTTGAAGTAAACATTAATGTCACCAGATAGGATAAACGCGTTTTGTGAAACCTCATAAAATAAAGCAAAATTAAGACGACGAATGAGGAAAATCATAGCATTCAGAAAGGCAACTTTTTCGTGTCTTCAGCGGTTTTTAAAATGCCTTGATCACGTTGATTTGCAATAGGAAAAGCGCAAGACTAAAATCTTTCTTACGTCTGTATTCATTGCTTTTCTTCGATTTTGTTACTACATTGTACCAATCATCTCTTCGAAATCCAGGGGAGTAGTTCACAAAGATCCTAAGTTGAACTTGTCTCTAAGTTGGACTTAACAATTATGGAAAGCCATTGGCATGTATGAAAATAAATAGTAAAACTTATTTTAAAAGGAATAAAATGTTGATTCAAATCATTCATATTTTCTATTATCAAAGAAATTTCATGTTCTTGACGTAGAATTCATACAAAGTGTAAAATACTTGAATTATCGCTTTTGAATATATTTTATTTTAAGGCTACAAGTCGCACTACATTATGTTTAAGTCTAACTAAGAGTTAAGATCGACTTAGGATCTNCCCCCCCCCCCCCCTCCGCCCCTTTCCTTGTTCATTTATCTTGTCTGCATAATTGTTTTCCTTCTTTTTTATTAAACAGATAAGATAATACACATACCGATAGAGAAGACAGAATGAACATGGAGCTTTCTACAGCGGTGAAGGAAGGCGATCTTGTAAAGACAAGGTCTATTCTAGAAGACGAGACATGTGATACCAAGCTAGTGATGCTATGCAATGTGGATCCCGATGGAAAGACACCCCTCCATATCGCTTCAGAAGAAGGACATATTGACCTCGTGAAATATATGACTGATTTGGGAGCGGATATAGAAAAGCAAGGTAGAGGCGGCGATGCCCCACTTCACTATGCGTCTCGAAGTGGTCGTCAGAATGTTGCTCAATATCTCATCGGGGAAGGAGCAGATACCAATATTGGTAATAGCAATGGCTATACACCTCTCCATCTTGCTTCGGAGGAGGACCATGTTGGTCTTGTAGAATGTTTAGTGAAATCTGGAGCAGATATAAACAAACTTTCATGTGATGGTTCTACGCCCCTTTATACTTCTGCAAGAAAGGGTCGTCTTGATGTGGTGAAATATCTCATAACTCAAGGAGTGGATATGACATTGAAGGGATATGAGGGTAGAACTTCTCTTAATATTGCGGCTTCCAGTGGTCATCTCGATGTAGTAAAATACCTTTTAAGTGAAGGTGCAAATATTAATATGTTTGACAACAACAAATACACACCACTTCACGCTGCATCGAAAGAGGGCCATCTTCATGTTGTTGAATTTCTAGTCAATGCAGGAGCTGATATCAATGAATCATCTCTCAATGGTTACACTCCGCTGTCAACCGCATTAATGGAGGGACATCAGGGTATTGTTGAGTTTCTCATGATTAAGGAAGGAGACATTGGCAACAGAGATTACGTCGGTCCACTTGTGCTTTCCAAAGCATCATCAGAGGGCGATCTCGATGCTGTAAGGTATATACTAACTAAAAGGGTAAACTTCGAATTGGGAGATAGAAATGGTTTCACACCACTTCATCACGCGTCACAGAACGGTCATCTCCAAGTTGTTGAATGTTTGGTCGATGCAGGAGCTGATATCAATGAAGCATCTCATTACGGTTACACTCCGCTGTCAATTGCATTAATAAAGGGGCATCGTGGTATTGTGGAGTTTCTCATGGTAAAGGAGGCAGACATCGGTGAAAGAGATTACGTCAGTCCACTTGTGCTTTCCGAAGCATCATCAGAGGGTTACCTCGATGCTGTAAGGTATATTATAACTAAAGGGGTAAACTTTGAATTGGCAGATAAAGATGGTTTTACACCTCTGCACCTTGCCTCACGTAATGGCCATCTCCATGTTGTGGAATGTCTAGTGGATGCAGGAGCAGATATCAACACACCAGCGAATAACGGACATGTACCACTATATACTGCATTGATTCAAGGTCACCTTGACATTGTCAACTTTTTTATCATGAGGGAGGCAGATATTGGGATCAAAGATGACATCGGCACAACGGCGATTCGACATGCGTTTCTTAATGGTTACCTCGATGTTGTCAAATATCTCATCGGTAAAGTTGATGGCCTTGATAGGTGTGATACTGATGGAAACACCCCTCTTTATCTTGCATCCAAGAAAGGCCTTCTCGACCTTGTTGAGTACCTTGCGAATAAAGGAGCAGATGTGAACAAGGCATCAGGACATGATTACTTCACGCCCCTCTACGCCGCTTCACACGGAGGCTATCTCGAGGTAGTTAAATGCCTCATGATTAAAGGGGCAGATGTGAACAAGGCGTCAGGGCATCACGGTACACCGTTACATGGAGCAACGCAAGGGGGGCGTATACTAGTTGTGAAATACCTCATTTCTAAAGGAGCAGACCTATACACACGTTGTGCTGATCACAATAATTATACACCTCTTCATATTGCTTCACAGGCAGGTCAACTTGATATTGTTAAGTGTCTCGTAAATGCAGGGGCAGATGTAAACAAAGTATCACACAGTGGTTATGCACCACTAGCTATAGCATTACGTTATAATCAAGATGATATTGCACGGTTTCTCATGTCTAAGGAGGCAGATCGGGGACGTACTGATACTGTCCATACTACACTCCTAAATGCATCTTCGAAGGGTAATATCGATGTTGTAAAATGTCAAATTTCTCAAGGAGCCAACCTGAATTCGGCTGATAACAACGGATATACTCCCCTGTACGTTGCCTCTCAAAATGGTCATCTTAATGTTGTTGAATGGCTAGTGAATGCAGGAGCTGATGTCAAGAAAGCAACAAAGAAGGGCATGACACCTCTTCACGCGGCATCATCTAAAGGTGCAGTAGACGTTGTAAAATGTCTCATTTCCAAAGGGGCCAATCCGAATTCGGTTGATAATGATGGTTTTACATCACTCTACATTGCCTCACAAAATGGTCATCTTGAGGTTGTTGAATGGCTAGTGAATGCAGGAGCTGATGTCAAGAAAGCAACAAAGAATGGCATGACACCTCTTCACGCGGCATCATCTAAAGGTGCAGTAGACGTTGTAAAATGTCTCATTTCCAAATGGGCCAATCCGAATTCGGTTGATAATGATGGTTTAACATCACTCTACATTGCCTCACAAAATGGTCATCTTGATGTTGTTGAATGTCTATTCAATGCAGGAGCTGACGTCAAGAAAGGAACAAAGAATGGCATGACACCTCTTCACGCGGCATCATCTAAAGGTGCAGTAGACGTTGTAAAACGTCTCTTTTCTAAAGGGGCCAACCCGAATTCGGTTGATAACAATGGTTGTACATCCCTGTACATTGCCTCTCAAGAGAATCAATTTGATGTTGTTGAATGTTTAGTGAATGCAGGAGCTGACGTCAAGAAAGCAACAAATAATGGCATGACACCTCTTCACGCGGCATCATCTAAAGGTGCAGTAGACGTTGTAAAATGTCTCATTTCTAAAGGGGCCAACCCGAATTCGGTTGATAATGACGGTTTTACATCACTCTACATTGCCTCACAAAATGGTCATCTTGATGTTGTTGAATGTCTGGTGGATGCAGGAGCAGATATCAACACACCAGTGAATAACGGACATGCACCACTCTTTATTGCATTGATTAAAGGTCACCTTGACATTGTCAACTATTTTATCATGAAAGAGGCAGATATTGGGATCAATGATGACATCGGCACAACGGCGATTTGACATGCTTTTCTTAATGGTTACCTCGATGTTGTCAAATATCTCATCGGTAAAGTTGATGACCTTGATAGGTGTGATATTGATGGTAACACACCTCTTTATCTTGCATCAAAGAAATGCCTTCTTGACCTCGTTGAGCGCCTTGTGAGTAAAGGAGCAGATCTGAACATAGCATCAGGGCATGAAAGATACACACCCCTCTGCGCTGCTTCACAAGGAGGCTATCTTGAAGTAGTTGAATGCCTCGTGGATAAAGGAGCAGATGTGAACAAAGCATCAGGACATGATGGTCTCACGCCCCTCTATGTCGCTTCACAAGGATGCTATCTCGAGTTAGTTGAATGCCTCGTGAATAAAGGAGCAGATGTGAACAAAGCATCAGGACATGATGGTTGGACACCTCTTCTAGCTGCATCATGTTGGGGTCACGTTGGCATTGTGAAATATCTAATATCTCAAGGAGCAAACCCGAATTCTGGTAATAACAATGGATTTACACCCCTAAGCATGGCCTCACAAGAGGGTAATTTTCACGTTGTTGAATTTCTTTTGAATTCTGGAGCTGATTTCAAGAAAGCAGCAAAGAGTGGCGCGACACCTCTTCATGTGGCGTCAGGTAAAGGTCATGTAGACATTGTAAACTATCTAATATCACAAGGAGCAAACCCGAATTCAGTTGTAAACGATGGTCGTACACCCCTGTACCTTGCCTCTCAAAATGGTCATCTTAATGTTGTTGAATGGCTAGTGAATGCAGGAGCTGATGTCAAGAAAGCAACAAAGAAGGGCATGACACCTCTTCACGCGGCATCATCTAAAGGTGCAGTAGACGTTGTAAAATGTCTCATTTCCAAAGGGGCCAATCCGAATTCGGTTGATAATGATGGTTTTACATCACTCTACATTGCCTCACAAAATGGTCATCTTGAGGTTGTTGAATGGCTAGTGAATGCAGGAGCTGATTTCAAGAAAGCAGCAAAGATTGGCTCGACACCTCTTCATGTGGCGTCAGGTAAAGGTCATGTAGACATTGTAAACTATCTAATATCACAAGGAGCAAACCCGAATTCAGTTGTAAACGATGGTCGTACACCCCTGTACCTTGCCTCAGAAGAGGGTCATCTTGATATTGTTAAATGTTTAGTAAATGCAGGAGCTGATGTGAAGAAAGCAGCAACGAATGGCGCGACACCTCTTTATGCGGCATCATCTAAGGGTGCAGTAGACATTGTAAAATTTCTCATTTCTAAAGGGGCCAACCCGAATTCGGTTGATACCTATAGTTATACGCCCCTGTACATTGCATCACAAAAGGGCAATCTTGATGTTGTTGAATGTCTAGTGAATGCAGGAGCTGATGTCAAGAAAGCAACAAAGAAGGGCATGACACCTGTTTATGCGGCATCAGGTACTGGTGCAGTAGACGTTGTAAAATTTCTCATTTCTAAAGGGGCTAACCCGAATTCGGTTGATAACAATGGTTATGCACCCCTGTATGTTGCCTCCCAAGAGGGCCATCTTGATGTTGTTGAATGTCTAGTGAATGCAGGAGGGGATGTAAACCAAGCACCAAAGAATGGCTTGACACCTCTTTATGCTGCGTCAAATGATGGTGCAATAGACGTTGTAAAATTTCTCATTTCTAAAGGTGCGAACCCGAATACAGCTTATACAGATCATTACACACCCCTGAGCATTGCCTCCCAAGAGGGTCATCTTGATGTTGTTGAATGTCTAGTGAATGCAGGAGCTGAGGTAAATAAAGCAAACCAAAATGATGAGACACCTCTTTATGCGGCATCAGATGCTGGTGCAGTAGACGTTGTAAAATATCTCATTTCTAAAGGGGCCAACCCGAATTCGGTTGAAAACAATGGTTATACACCCCTGAGCGTTTCCTCACTTAAGGGCCATCTTGATGTTGTTAAATGTCTAGTAAATGCAGGAGGGGATGTAAACCAAGCACCAAAGAATGGCTTGACACCTCTTTATACGGCGTCATATAAAGGTCATGTAGACATCGTAAAATTTCTCATTTCTTATGGTGCGAACCTGAATACAGTTTATACAGATTATTACACATGTCTGATCGTTGCCTCTAAAGAGGGTCATCTTGATGTTGTTGAATGTCTAGTGAATGCAGGAGCTGATGTGAACAAAGCAGCAAAGAATGGCAAAACACCTCTTTATGCTGCATCAGAAACTGGTGCAGTAGACGTTGTAAAATGTCTCATTTCTAAAGGGGCTAACCCGAATTCGGTTGCAGGCGATAATTATACAACCCTGAGCGTTGCCTCAATTGAGGGCCACCTTGATGTTGTTAAATGTCTAGTTAATGCAGGAGCAGATGTAAACATGGCACCAAAGAATGGCGATACACCCCTGTACTTTGCCTCACTCAATGATCATCTTCGTGTTGTTGAATATCTAGTGAATGCAGGAGCTGATGTGAACAAAGCAAACAAAAATGGTGCAACACCTCTGTATGTAGCATCAGATTATGGTGCAGTTGACGTTGTAAACTATCTAATTTCTCAAACTGCTAACCCAAATACTGTTAATATCAACGGCTATTCACCTTTACATGCTGCTTCACAGAAAGGCCATCTTGATGTTATTCAAAGTTTAGTACATGCAGGAGCTGATATCACGAAACCAGCAACTGATGGTGATCTACCACTTCAGGCTGCCTCTCGTGGGGGCTACCTTGACATTATAAAATATCTTATTACGAAAGGAGCAGATATCGCGGCACGTAATAATTTCGGTTGGACAGTTTCTCATTTCTCAGCAGATAGTGGTCATTTGGAATCTTTGGAATATTTCTTGAGAGACAATGCTAGCGGTACATCGGGAAATAGTCACAGCGCTCTTGAAGTGGGACTTCAGGTATTATGCTCAATTCAAACTGCCTTTAACGGTCGCGTCGCGCAGCCGGGCGCGCTGGCCGAATTTTAACCACCAAATTGTTGTTTTGTATCTTTACGTGTGCTGTATCAGAGGAAAATAGGAAAAGTCGAGTCCCTCGGGTTGAGTTTCTCGTTTTCAGGCTTTTAGATACTCGAGTAAGGATTTAGAGAATTATAATGAAATAATGAAATCTAAAGGTTGAGAAAAAGTTTAATATACCTTGATTAAACCTTTTCGACACAATTTTAGAAAATAACTATTGAGTCAATGAGTGACTTTCCTCATGAACTCAATATGTTCAAATAGACATGTTATTTAAACTAAACTTGTAGCCGCGGACAACTACCCCATGACGTAACCGGAAGGTAATTGTCCCAGAATTATTGACGTTGGTGTAGTTGCCTGAGGATAATTGTCCAGTGATAGTTGACCGGGATGCCGGCAATCTTTTAAATGTCGCAATAACATGTCTGGGGTCGATTCATGAATTTGATGTTAACAGATTGGGAAGAGTAGAAATAAGAATAATATCGAAATTGTGTAGGAAAATAATTATGCTGGTGTTATAGATTCATAATTTAACTGAAAATATGGAGTCCATGAGAACAATGAATAAGTTACTAAAATTGGGTCGGAGTAGTTTTAATAAACGATATGTAATTCCACCTAACCTTGAGATTTCAATTTGTTATTGTTACAGTTTAAATATTTTATTCAGTATCTGATTGCCTGAAATCTAGATATAATTTAGAGAGGAACGTGTTTTTAACTTTCGCATTGAAACAAACATACGAACATTTGGGGCTAATTTCAGCCAATTCGTCGATCCGCGCGGCTACTCGACCGTTTAGTAATTAAAAGCTATTAAAATATCAATAAGTGCAACACGTGTATGGCATGCACTCCAATGCAGTGGTTAATACGTGATATAGTTTCAACATGCATCCCTAAAAGAAACATGTCCGATGTTTGAAAAGCTTAGATATTTTGTTAAGAAGGGATGACTCTTAAGTTGATTTTCAACCTATGCATGTATTTTTTTTAATAAGGTCCAGTTGCTCTGGACGAAAACCACATTAAAAACAAATATTTAAACAAAAAATCCGCTACCAAAGAGGACATTATATAGTGACTAGTACGATATCAGAAGTGAGGTATCATTTTATTCAGCACAAGGCTTCACGAATGTCAGGTTTCAGAAATAATAATTGATTTCTGGAAGTGCTAAGATATGTGTAACAAGAAGTATTACCAATAATTATGATAATATGTAAAATCTTAATTATGTCGAAAAGATACACTTCCAACACTTCTAGTAAGTAAGAGACGTTTTCTATCAACACAATGATAATCCAAGTCATTAAGCTTTCCATACTCTCCCTAATAATTGTCTCTTATGTAGGGTAAACTTTAATCGTCGAGCAAACTAGATTAGGAGTACATACATTTTATGATAGACCTACTTTCAAACTGTAGTCAGTGTACCGATATAATTTATCGTACAGACCTTAAAAGGTGTCACACCACTCATGGTTGCTGCAAGAGGACATCTGGAATGCGCACGTCTGCTACTCGAAAACAATGCAGATATTGAAAAAGAAGATACAGAAGGTTGGACAGCCCTCCATTATGCTGCAGCAAGGTGAATTATACTAATTGAACTACTAACTTTCTCCTTGAATGTTTCATAAATATCACTATAGTTCAATTGTAATATTGTAAAATTCAACAAAAACGTTCATCATGTTTATGGCAGCAAATAACTGTTCTTAGTCTTCTTAACATAGGTTCTAACATGTTTTTTCTTGGGATCCCATTTAAAGGGTCGGTCTATTAGCGGTTGCACAGGCCATGTAGATTTACAAATGAATGAAACACAACCAAAGGTTTCGCTACAATAATCACCTTTTATTGAAACAAAGTTATGTACTGTGATTCCAGAAAGAACACGATTTGGGTAAGTCTCAGACCAAATTTAATTTCATCTTTGATTTCAGAATGAAACTATTACTAATTATAAACACATCATTTTAACTGTTTATAAAAACGATGAAGCAGTCTGAGATTCCAAATTTTAGTAATAACCCTACATGTTGTATCAACAGAACATCTATATATCACCCTATATGGTGCATTAACCGGATATGATTTTTAAAAAAACCTGTATAATACCCTAACCCTAACCCTAAATTCAAAACAATATTACTAATTAAACCAATGACTAATGATTTTGTTTCTTGGGATGACTTAAGGTTTCGTCTGCCTGCAAACGTACGTTGAGGGTACTACTTATATGGTTCAATCGTTAACAGGCCACGGAAATGTCCTGCTAATAACCTTGTCTGTTTAATGACTAATTTGTTCACTACATATGTACGTCTAATGACGCTGAAGGTTCAGCGTCAGTTGAGGGACTTATGTAGTGAATATATATATATAATAATAATAATAATAATAATAATAATAATTACATTTATAGGGCGCTTCATACAGATGTTTCTAAGCGCACAGGTAGGACTGTTTAACTTTTAATTATTCAACATGTTTGATACCTTAAAAGCAACAAAGTAAAACGAAATATTACTAATACAATGCAATACAATACAATATGTCTTCTTGTTTTAATAAAGTGGGAATGAATCAGTAATAACGGATTTACTGGAACGGAAATCAATTATGAGCAAAAAACTTTCTAGGAGAGGCCGGTCACCAATAAGTATTGCACTGAGCTCTGGCAATGCCGATACTGCTCGGATTCTTCTTGATAAGGTACATGTAGCTTTTACTTATTCAGCTTGTTATGTTTATTCGTATGACTTCTGTCATATCGCTCATGTATTACCATCAGTACCATCGTTTCCCATACTATCCCACCCACTACCTCTACTTTTTACTCTTTATGCTACGTTTACACTGTGTTCCCGGCGGCCACGGCAACCACGTTTCAGGCCACCGTGGACGAAACAGGATTGACGTGACGCAACGCGGGGGCCCGCATGGGCGATACCTTGACAGATTTGTAAACTGTCAAAAATTTCGCCACGGCAGTCACGGTGCGTAGTAAACGGGGTGAACGTAACCAAACGTGACAGTCCGTAATAGGACGTAACAGAACTTGGAGGTGGTCCGTAGTGGGGCGGGAGACGCGCACATTCCCCGGCATCTTACGGTCTGTTCAAATTTTGTCACGGTCTGCCACATTTAGTGCACGTTTTATCACGGCCCGCCCCCCCCCCCCCCCCCCCCCC